>QRFJ01000460.1:0-81518 GCA_006176705.1 Cocos nucifera
AAAAGGCTTTTATTGATTTTGTTCTTAGTTTACAAAACTTAGTATAGAGTATATATACCTAGTCAAATAAGATTCAACCTAAAAAACTCCCCTAGCTAACCTAATGTGATGAACTCCCCGAGTTCATGTACACCCATGTCTTCCATGCATACACCCATTGGATAAATTTCAGTCCAATCCATAGGTTAGCTCTCTTAAGACCTTACAGACCAAGGCCCTAAGTTCCTAGGATTAAACCCAATCCTAGACAAAAATAGAAGCTACATTCTATTCTATTCACTACTCGAGTCGGCTCGGTCAGCAGTCGGGCTGGCTCAATGGTGATGTATCCTATGAGAGCCCGAATCATCAATCTTTATTTTGCTGCTCGGGTTGGCTCTCTTAGGATTCAAGCCAGCTCAACTTTCACTCGAGCTGGCTCTGGCATGAATCGAACCAGTTCTTCTAGTGTACCAGTCAGATATGCTTTTTGGACTTTTGCTCGAGCTAGCGCTCTCAAAATTTGGGCTGGCTCATCTTTAGCTCGGGCTGGCTCTTTTGCAGCTTGGGCTAGCTTTTCTGATAGGATCCAAGCCAGCTCTTCTGAAGCATTTACTGAAGCTTTTCAATGGTTGACTCTAATCACTTCTTGTTCTCTTTCCATCTACTTCTAAAGCTTAAGAGCACTATACCTGAGCTTACAATCTCCATCTTGGTGCTCTTAAGTCCTTGTGAACTCAGCTCTATCCGACAACCTCACCAATACCATGCAGTTATAAAAGCTATTCCATGGAAGTACCTTTATAAGCATATCAACTGGATTTTTCTTAGTGTGAATCTTCACCAGCTCCACTTCATTATCCTCCACTATCTCTCTGATCCTATGGTATCTGATATCAATGTGCTTAATCCTTGCATGATATATAGAGTTCTGTGTGAGCAACAAAGCACTCTGACTGTCACAATGCATTATGACTGCATTCTATGGGAATTCCATCTCCAGTGCCAAGCCCTTTAACCATAAAGCCTCCTTCGCTACCTTCGTGATGCTAATATACTCCACTTCAGTAGTGAATAAGGCTGTAATTGGCTGCAAGTAAGATCTTTATGAGACTGGACCTCCATACAGGCTGAATATAAAACCTGTAGTTGAATGCCAAGTATCTACATTTCCATCAAAATCTGCATCCATAAATCCCTCTATTAACCCTTGAGCTTCCTTAAACATGTTAGGATGTTCCATAGCACCTTCCTGCTGACCATAGCAGATGCCAATTCCAACTGAACCCACCAAGTATCTGAAGATATCCTTCAGTGCTCTCTAGTTCTTTTTTTCAGGCTGAGCCATAAACTTGCTCACTTAACTCACTGCATGGGCTAAATCTAGCCTACAACATACCATAGAGTACATAATACTTTCCATACCAAAAGCATATGAAACCTTTTTCATCTCCTAAATTTTCATCTCAGTCTATGGTGACATGATCTTAGAGAGTCTGACATGCCCGACTAGTGGTAGCTCAGCCGGTTTGACCTTCTTCATACTAAACCTCTCTAAGATCTTCTTAATGTATCCTTCATGAGATAGATGTAGCAGCCTCTTGATTTTGTCTTTGATGATTTTCATGCCAAGGATCTTCTTTGCAGGCCCCAAGTCCTTCATCTCAAACTCTCGAGATAAAATTTCTTTCAACTCTTTCACAACTTTCTTACTCTTGCATGCTATTAGCATGTCATCTATATACAAGAGTAAGTATAACCAAGATCCATCTTTTAGAGACCTCACATATATACATGGGTCATGATCGCACCTAAAAAGTCCAATACTTCTCACATAAATGTCAAACCGCTTGTACCACTGTCTAGAAGATTGTTTCAATCCGTACAGTAATTTTTTTAGTAAACAGACCTCTCTCTCTGATCCAGGCTCCCTAAAGCTCTATGGCTGCTCCATGTATATGTTCTCCTCCAAATTCTCATGGAGGAATGCTGTCTTAACGTCCATTTGCTCTAGTTTCAAATCATGAGCAACAACTATGCTCAACATCACCCCGATGAATGTATGTCTAACAATCGAAGAGAAGACTTCTGAGTAATCAATCCTTTTTCTCTATGAGTATCCTTTCGCTACCAGCCTAGTCTTGTACCTCACTTCACCTTGCTTTGAAGGTGTCTCTTTTCTAGCGAAAATTCATTTGGAGCCAATGGATCGAGCATCATCTGGTAAATCCACCAGCTTTATGTTCGATTTTTCTTGAGAGACTCCATCTCCTCCATCATGACTTGCATCCATGACTCCCGATCTGAACTTTCCATAGCCTCCTAAAACTCTCTAGATCTTCATTGGTAGTAATGAGAGCATACAAAATAGTCTCATTAATGCCATATCGCATCGATTTGTGAATAGTGTGCTTCAGCTTACACAATGCCACTCCCCTTGTAATATTCTGGAAGTCTACTGCTTATGGCTGCCTCTGCACTTCTTCTAAGATAAATCGCTCTCCATGCTGGTCCTCCATTGTGTATCACCATGTCTGCCTAACTCCACCTCAAACTGAGCACGACCCGAGGTTGATGTTGAGGGCAAATCATCTATATCCGAGAGCTTTTCCATGCTGTCCTGTGTTATCTTCACAACTCTATCTATACTTTTTGACTTCAAGATGATGCTCTTTTCATCAAATATCATATTCTGACTGATAACTCGCCTCTGAGAATATGAATCCCATAGCAAAAAATCCTTCATATCTCATGGAAATTCGATGAATATCATTTTCTATGACTTTGGATCTAACTTGCTTCTGTCGACTTCTTCTACCAAAGCATATACAGGATAGCCAAACACCTTTAGATGACCAAGCTCTACCTTCACACTCTAGATAGCCTCTAAAAGTCCTCCATTCAATTTTCTATGGGAAGATCTGTTAACAAGAAAACATGCATAAATAAGAGCATCACCCCAAAATGATTTGGACAGTGATGCCTGCAGCCTCAAGCTTCTGATCTTCTTTATCAGTGTTTGATTCATCCTCTCCATGACACTGTTCTGTTGAGGGGTCATCTTCACTATGTAATGGCATTTTATTCTATTTTTCTCATAGTATCTCATGAATGCTAGGCTGACGTATTTTCCTCCATTATCAGACCTCAAATACTTTACTGGCTGCCCTATCTCCTTCTTCACCTCAGCTCTCTAGAATTTAAATTTAGCAAAAATATCTAATTTTTTTCTCATCAGATAGACCAATACCTTTCTAGAGAAATCATCTATAAAGATGATAAAATATCTCGCTCTATCTCAAGATGCAACATGTGCTGGTCCCCATACGTCTAAGTGAACAAGCTCCAAAATAGCTTTACTCTGCTTGGTACTACTGACAAATGTAACTCTATGCTATTTGTTGTAGATACAAGACTCACATAGGTCATCTCCTTCATTTTTGACTGCTGGAAGCATGCCCCTCTTACTCAACTCTATGAGCCCCCTGTTACTCAAGTGACCCATACGATAGTACCACAGCTTGTAGGTTAGCTGCTCCTCCTATGCTGCTATAGACATCTCCGCAGTATCTGTAATCATTGAGCCCACCATCCTGTATAGGTTGTTACTCAGTCTTTTTTCTTTCATTACCACCAATGCATCCTTGAAAATTCTCAAATACCTGCTGCCTGGCTGATAATTGAAAGCATGTCCCCATCCTTCTAAGTAATCCAGGAATATCAAGTTTTTCTTCAGTTCTAGCACATGCTTCACATTGGTGAGTATTCGTATGACTCCATCATACATCCTCACTCTTACTGTACCAACACCAGCAACTTTACATGGATGATCATCTCCAAGACTTACACTCCGTCCATCGGATTTTTCATAAGATAAGAACCACTCCCGATGTGTAGTGTAATAGTGGAAACACGCTGAATCCAATGTCCAGTGATTGTCCAACTCTGTTATTTCATCTAATATTATCAGTATATCTTCTTCACTATCTTCAGATGATAGAGCACTACTTCCACCAGTCGATCCACCCTTAGAAGCACCCTTCCCCTTTTCATTATTCGAAAATGGGCAATTTCTTCTAATAAGATTAGGTTGTTGATACTTGTAGCATTTCCAAGTCTTTTGATTTTTTCGAGACTTTGATCTATCCTTAGATTTATCTCGAGTCCTCTCCTTAGGCCTTCCTTACCTCTCATTCATAGAAAGTATCTCTGAATTAGGATTTTCTCTAACTAGCCTCTTTTGCTGCTTATTGGACCTAAGAACTTCAACCACTTTTTCGAAGTTTAATATCTTCTTTCCATACATCAGAGTAGTAATGAGACTATCATATGCTACTGGTAGCGAACACAACAATAGGAGAGCTCTATCCTCCTCATTAATCTTCAAATCAAGGCTCATAATATTTGAGCAAACTTGATTGAACTTCTGAATATGAGAAACTAGATCTCCTTCTTCGGGTATCCACAAATTGTACAACTACTTGTTCAACGACACCTTGTTTGTTAGGTTCTTGCTCATATACATATTCTCTAGTTTCTGCCAAAGCTCCTTCGGTATGGTTTTCATATTAATCTCTGACAAAACCTCATTAGCAAGGTATATACGAATCGTACTAAAGGCTATCTCTTCAAGTTCCTCCCATTCTTCAATAGAAATTTTTTTAGGTCTTTCACGAGTCAAGACCTTATAGATCCTATGCTGCACTAGTAGATCCTTCATCTTTTGCTGCCAAAGGCTGAAGTTATCCTTGCCATCAAACTTTCTAAAGTCTATCTTGATGGTACTCGATGCCATCCCAACCAGATTCCAATAACCAAACATAAAAGAGAATAAACAATGTTTAAAGAAATCTGTTTAGCACCTTACCATAACACCAGACGAAGCTTTAACCTTTTCTCTACCAGATCTAACATTAGGGCTCTGATACCAATTATTATTTTAGATGGCTGCTCTGATACCAATCTATTGGGAACAATTCTTGCTACTCAAAGATTGTGAAAATAGCAACAAGGATCCAAGAAAAGAGATGGCCATTTTGTTGAAATCCTAGTAAACCCTAGGACGTGGAGAGAAGGGAGAGAACGAGTAAGGAAGAGAGACTTCAGGGAGAAAAGGCTTGTATTGATTTTGTTCTTAGTTTACAAAACTTAGTATAGAGTATATATACTTGATCAAATAAGACCTAATCTAAAAGACTCTCTTAGCTAACCTAATGTGATGCACTCCTTGAGCCTATGTACACCCATATCTCCTATGCACATATCCATTAGATAAATCCTAGTCCAATCCATAGATTAGCCCCCTTAGAATCTTACAAACCAAGGCCCTGAGTTTCTAGGATTAAACCCAATCCCAGGCTAGAACAAAAACTACGTTCTATTCTATTCACTGCTCGAGTCGGCTCGACCAGCAGTTAGGCTGGCTCGATGGTGATGTCTCCTATGAGAGCCTGAATCACCACTTTCTGTTCTGCTGCTTAGGTCGGCTCTCTCAGAATTCGAGCTGGCTTGGCTTTCACTCAAGCTGGCTTTGACATGAATTGAGCCAACTCTTTCAGTGTATCAGCCAAATATACTTTCTAAACTTCCGCTCGAGCTAGCTCTCTCAGAATTTGGACTAGCTAGTCTTCAGCTCGGGCTGGCTCTTCTGCAGCTCGGGCTGGCTCTTCTGATAGGATCCTAGCCAGCTCTTTTGAAGCATTTGCTAAAGCTTTTTGATGGTTGATTTCATTCGCTCCTTGCTCTCTTTCAACCTGCTTCTAAGGCTTAAAAGTATCATACCTAAGCTCATAGTCGACTCATTCAGGATGAGTCAACTAAGTTTCTGAAACTCTATTATGTAGGCTGATTTTTCTGCTGGCTTGCTCCCATCTTTTTATGTCTTTCTTCTCATGTTCCTAAGGCTGGAGAGCGCTATACCTAAGCTCACATTCTCTACCTTAGTGCTTCCAAGTTTTTATGAACTTAGCTCTTCCTTGTGATCTATCCGTGCCACACACATATGAAAGCTATCTCTAGGGAGTACCTTTATGAGCGCATCCGACTGATTCTCTTTAGTATAGACCTTCATCAGCTCTACTTCACCCTCCTCCATCAACTTTCTGATCCTGTGGTACCTCACGTCTATATGCTTTGTGCATACATGATAGACTGGATTCTATGCCAGCTGTAGAGTATTATAACTATCACTGTACTATGTAATCTTGCTCTGCTCTATCCCCATTTCAACAATCAGCCTTCTAAACTGATGAGCTTCCTTTGCAGTCTCTATAATCCTGATATACTCAATCTCTATGGTAGATGAAGCCATGATTGGTTGAAAGATTGATCTCCAAGACACCGGTCCACCAAACATGTGAAGAGATATCCAATGGTAGACCTTCTTGTATTATGATCACTAGCTCATTTTGCATCTAGAAATCCTTCCAGAGGACTCGAACCTTCATATATCTTTATGGATTTTTCTACAAATCCTTCCAGTTGCCCACCAAATACTAGACCATAGTCCCTTGTTCCCTATAGATATCTTAGTATCAATTTCAATATTTTCTAGTGATCCTTCCTAGGGTTAGCCATGTACCTATTAACCAAACTCACTACATGTGCTATATCTGGTCTACAGCATACCAAAGTGCATATCATACTGCCTACAATATTTGCATAAGGAACTTTATCCATATACTCTCTCTCTTTTTCTGACTGGAGGCTTTGATACTTGAAAAGAGATATGTGGCTTGGCAATGGTGTCTCTATAGGTTTGGCCTTCTCTATACTAAATCTCTTCAGAACTTTCTGGATATATCCTTCTCGTGATAAATAGAGTACTCTTTTGTATCTATCTCTATAAATATCCATTTTAAGAATCTTTTTTGCTGGACCCAGATCTTTCATATTAAATTCAGATGATAATGCTCCTTTCAGTCTTTTCACAATCTTCATACTTCTGCTGGCTATATCATCTACATATAATAGCAGATATAGGACATCCTTCTCATCTATATCCTTGACATAGATATAATCATCATGTTCACATCTGCGAAAATCTAGACTCAAAATAAAACTATCAAATTTATGATACCACTGACGAAGAAATTATTTTAGGCCATATAGTGATCTCCTAAGTAGACATACCTCCTCCTATCCAATTTTCATAAAGCCATCTAGCTATCTCATGTAGATCCTTTCCTCCAAGGTCCCATGAAGAAAGGCTGTCATCATATCTATCCATTCCAATTTTATGTTATGATATACCACTAGTGACAGCAATACTCGAATGAAAGTATGGCACACCATAGGAGAGAAAACCTTAGTGTAATCAATTTCTTCTCTTTGTGAGTATCCTTTTGCTATCAGCCTTATCTTGAATCTGACTTTATCTTGATCTGAAGGTGCCTCCTTCTTAGTAAACACCTACTTCGAGTCAATGGTCTGAGCATCTTTTGGAAGATCCACTAGCTGCCATGTTTGATTCTTTTTCAGTGATTCCATTTCTTTCATTATGGCCTGCATCCATGACTTATGGTCTTCACTCTCCATAGTCTCTGCATAATTCTTTGGATCTCCATTAGTAGTGATAAGAGCATAAAAACTAGCCTCATCAATGCCATATCTGATAGGTCTTCTGATGGAATGCTGGGACTTGTGCAATGCCACTCCACTGGCACATTCCTCCGACCTGAAGTCTGTGGCTCCTCTTATAATCCACTTGAATAGCTGGCTCTTCATATTGATCTTTCATCTGAATAAGTTCTCTTCTATCCAGCTCTATCTCAATAGAAATACTCCTGTAAACAGATGTAGACTGCACGTCATCTACCTCTGATAGGCCACCACTGTCCACCTTCATTTTTCTAGATCCACCTGTACTTTTAGACCTCTCCAAGATGCTCTTCTCATTAAAAATAATATCCTTGCTGATTACTGATTTCCGTGCTTAAGAATTCTATAGTAGGTATCCTTTGACTCCTTGTGGATATCCAATAAGAATCATCCTTTGAGATTTAGGGTCCAACTTGCTCCTTTCAGTTGTCTCCATAAGTGCATAGGCTCGGTAAACGAAGATCTTCAAGTGGCCAAGCTCCACCTTCTTTTCACTTCAGACCTCTTCTAGAATGCCTCTATTCAGCTTACGGTGAGAGGACCTATTAACAAGAAAACAAGAAAATGTTATAGCATCATCCTAAAAAAAATTTGGAAGTGACGTCTGTAGCCTCAAACTTCATGCTTTCTCGGTCAATATATAGTTCATTCTTTTCATGACACCATTCTACTGGAAAGTCATCTTCACTATGTAATGGCATTTGATACCATTTTTTCATAGTACCTTTTGAACTCCAGCTTATATATTTTTCTTCATTGTCCGACCTCAGGCACTTCACGTATTTTCTTAACTCCTCAATCTCAACTCTCCAGGCTCTGAATTGGGCAAAAATCTCTAACTTCTTCTTGATTAGATAAATCCATACCTTTCTTAAGTAGCCATGAATGAAGGTGACAAAATAGTTTGCCTACCTCTAGCTGATACAAGAGTTAGTCTCCACTCATTCGAGTGTACTAAATCTAGCACTTTCTCATTGCACTTGGCACTATTAGCAAACTTCATCTTATGCTGTTTGCCAAAGATGCATGGCTTACATAAATCTATTCCCTCCTTTCTCAGGACCGGGATCATTCCACTTCTACTTAGTTTTGTTAGCCCTCAATCACTTATGTGATCTATCCAATAGTGCCACAGTCGATATAAAAGCTGCTCCTCTTATGCCGCTGCTAGCATCTCTTAACTATCACTTACAACTAAGCGATTGAGGCAGCTCTAATACTAGAGATCGAGCCTTGATCCATGATGTGAGGATGTTTTGCATCTATTACTGAGGCCTATTATTAGACCTCTGGCCAGCTTGTGAATCTATAGAAATCTATGGTCAACTTTAGCCCTAAGATGAAGGTCTAGGTGAAGCAGATGATTTGAAATAGGTTGGGGATCTAGAAGTAGACCGAGGCCCCGACCTATCTAGGGATTCGTATCATGAGACAAAAACTTTGGAGGGCCAACTATAGACCTATGGAGTAGTAGATTCAGGATCGGCTCGAGTGCTAGAAAGCCAAGGCCCTTTCCATGATTGGTAGGACAACCCTCATGAGATTGGTCTTGAGCTCCATTTTGATGTACCTCTTGACGAACATGGTTGTACCAAGCTCTTGTCTCATGGGGTTGGAGTAGCTATTTTGAAACTTCTTATTAGGCTCAGGGCATGATGGTTATAGGCTCCATCTATTTTTCTGAGAGGCGGTCTACTAGCTTATGAGGGATGGGGGCCTGGAATTTAGTCCCTATTGGTCGGAGGAATGCCATGATCGCCAGGCATGTAGCCAAATTGCTTATCCAGTCTGATTGCTTATGAAGCAAGGTGACGAGGGCTCGATATGGGGTGTGGAGTTAGAGATCTCAGATCCAAGCTGTTCATAGCTACTCCTTTATTTGAAAGAAGATTTGTGCTTTCACCCCAACAGTACTGGCCCAAGTTAGATGGTTTATTGGGGATGGGACTTCAGTTGATATGAGCCAAGATGCTTGAATTTTTAGTCTGCCCCTCTCCCATTTGCCGACATATGTTAGCATCAAGGTGGATGACTATCTATGGGACTGTAACTTGTTCACTATCGATGGTACGAACTGGAGAGCATAGGATGTCATCCATCTTTTTAGTGGTCTACTCACTGATCAGATTCTGTCACTCCGATTCCTATCCATTGAAGTCAAGACTTGAGGGTGTGGGGCTGTTCATGTTGCCCTAAGGTTCCCATGAGGGATCTGTCCAAGATATGCAGGCCTATACCGGATAGGAGGATCAAGGCTGCTTGGATTCAGAGAGTGGCTGCTCACCCTAGGATAAGGCTCTTTCTCTGGAAGGTTACTTGGGATCGGCTTCCAATGCATATGTTACTTAGGGACAAGGGCATGGACCTTTCGATTTCTTGCCTGATCTATGGGTTAGAGGACGAGTCGATGGAGCATGCCCTCCTGCATTGTCCGAAGGTGAGGCTAATTTAGAGGAGGGCGAGAGGTCAGCCTTGGGAGATGAGTAGCAGCCATTGGCTGGACCCTTTTCTAGACACAATCTGTCAAAATTTGATTAAGTGGATGACTTGTACTCGGAGGGATAGGATGGTGTGTGTCATCTATCAGATCTAGCTATCTAGGAGCAGCTTGGTCTTCAAAGTCGAGGTGGTGCCTATACACTGGGTCCTAGAGAGAGCCGTTTGCTTGGCTATAGAGCATAGCTATTTTGATGTTGCCAACCCAGCCCTTGATGCCCTCGATTCCTGGGACTCCTATGCTCCTCCTACAGTGATCTGAAGGTTATTTTTATTTCCTAGGAGCCCTTTCTTTTGAGATTTGTCAAGATTAATTTTGATAATAGTATTAAAGATGATAGGACACTACAAGAAAATAGAGTATTAGTAATGGATATTAGTGACTGTATTTTTGCCGTTACTAATAAGAATATTAGCAACCGAATTAGCAATGGCAATTTTGCTGTCGCTAATAATACTTTTAATCAAAGACTTTAGCGATAAAAGTTTAGCCATCACTAATAGTTATTAGTGATGAAAGTGGCAATGACTGTGCGATCGCTAAAGATATTAATGATAGTATTAAAAATGATAATTAGCCATTATTAATATTAAATAATTTTATTTTTTAATTAAATTTTATTATTATTAGTGATGGCAGATAATTATTAGCGATGGTCTTTCGCTATCGCTAATAAAAATAATTTTATTTTTTAAAATTTGGTTGTAGGATTATTAGTGACATAATTATGTTATTAATGATGGAGAAAGCCGTTGCTAATATTAATAATTCAAAAAATATTTTTAAAATTTTTTAAATAATTTTTTTCAAAAATATTAGCGATGATAAATTAAGTCATCGCTAATAGCCATCGATAATTAATTAATTTAATTATATTTATAATCCATTTTTTTAAAAAAATTAAATTTATTAGCGATGATTTTTTTGTTGTTAATAGTTAGTGTTGGTGCAGAAACTGATCGTCGCCAGCAGCCGAACTTCTCAGCAGTCGTCCATCGGCCGAACTCCTCAGTGGCCATCCCTTCAGTCGGTCGAACTCCTCAGTAGTCATCCTTCGACCGAACTTCTCAGTGAACTCTTCGACGGTCATCCTCCGATTGAACTCCTCAGTGGTCGAGCTCCTTCCGAACTCCCAGCGGTCGAGCCTTAGCCGTACTCCTCCAGCTAGACACCTACAAGAGCCGAACTTCCTCCAAGCTTTCTCTTCGATCGAACTTCTTTGGGAAGCTGGACTCATCCCAGACATCCTTCAATCGGACTTCTTCAAGAGCCGGGCTCGTCCTGTCGGACCCCTCCCAGACATCTCCTTAGTCGATCGAGCTCCTACCGAACTCCCCACCGGGCCTTAGCTGCTCACCTCCAGCCAGACGCCTATGAAAGTCGAACTCCTTCCGAGCTTCCTCTTCAGGAGTCCAAACTCTTACGAAATGGGTACATGTCAAAGCCCTTCAACCCTTCATTCATTCAGCCCCGAGCGGCTCAGTGCCAAGATAGTTGCAGTCATCACCATCAGTCCGTCGTAAGTAACAGCGACTCGCTACTAGGCGGCGATGGCTGTCACCATCAACCCGCTGCAGATGGCACCTTTCCATGAGACTGACTTCGTCAGACCTCGATCGACCCGCCAGCATGCGGCTACAGCTGTTACCATCAAGCTCCGCTATGAAAAGGATTCTCCAGATACACCATAAAAAAAACTCTCGGATCTCTAAGCTTTCCTCTCCCTCTCTAAGCTTAGAGGAAATCATTTCCGAGCACTCCATTCCTATTGATCAGAGCTGACTTGATCGTCAGAGGATCCTGTCAGAGCCACCGCCCCACCGACTTCGGATGGGACTTCATTTTGCAGGTCTCCGACGGTGACCTCATCCACCTCCGCTCCAGCTGATTCCGATGATGATCAGTTTCTGCACCAACAGATTGATGCTAGAGGAAGGGCACCCCGAACCTCCGAGGTTCTCTTATTCTTAAAGAAGTGCTCGACGATGATTTTTCTCTTCCCTCTTCGAAGATCTCTCTTTTTTCTTCCAAAAATACCTCCCAGGAGAGCTTTGACTCGATGGTTGGTAGCCTCCATGCTCCGATCCCATCCAGATCCGTCTGCTCCTGCTTCAGCTCTGACAGCTCAGGTTCTACTTGTATCTATGGTAGATGCGGAGCAATTCAACCAGCTTGTCTAGCAGGCCCACGACCTCACCAAGGCAATGCAGGCCATGCAGTAGCCTTCGGTGGTGACTCCACCAGGAAATCCGTCATTTGGATATCGAAAATTGGCCCAAGGAAGGGTACTCGGGCCGGTGTGCCCGCCACCCCTTAGAAAGGAAAATAGAGAGTCAGAGATCCATGTTTGGATCATAGTTCTCCTCTGGAGGAGACCTTTCCCATTTATAGTCGGAAGTCCCCCAAGATCTGCGACCAGGATGATGCCCTTGATCACAGACTACAGGAGATGGACTGGTGGATTGAAGAGCTCAGCCACATCGCCCCAACTCATCATGCGGACGTCCGCACCGATCTCCCTTTTTCCCTCCAGATTATGCAAGAGCCCATCCCATCGAACTTCAAGCTCCCTCAACTTGAAAGCTACGATGGGACCTCTGATCCGGTTGATCATTTGGAGGCCTTCTAGACCATGATGCTGCTCCATGGTGCTTTAGATGCCATGCTGTGCTGAGCCTTTCCATCTACCTTAAAGGGAGCAGCGAGAAATTGGTACTCCGCATTGAAGCCAAGTACGATCTTCTCTTTTGATCAGATGAGCAGTCAGTTCGCGGCCCACTTCATCAACAGTCGACGTCCGCATCGAGGTTCGGATTCTCTGATGAACGTCAAGCAGAAGCAAGAAGAATCCATCCGAGCTTACGTCACCTAATTTAATGCCGTGGCATTGGAGGTCCGGGACTTGGACCAGTCTGTTGCGATGGCTGCACTCAAGGGCGGCCTTTGGCCTTCGAAAAAATGATTTGCTGTTCTCCATGGAAAAAAAGTATCTCAGGAGCTTCATCGATATGCTGGCTCGGGTCGAGAGATATGCCCGTGCAGAAAAAGCCTTCAAGTTGAAGGATGAAGAAGCCTTAAGAAAGTGGTTGGCAGATGATGGAGAGTCGAATGAAGTTCGACTGCGCTCACGGACTCCCTCTGGGAGCAGGCGGGCTCGAACTCCTCGAGCTTGCCACCAAGGAAGCCCCGACAGAGGGGTGCGAAGAAGCCCTCATCCCAGAAGGTTCCGCGACTATGCCCCTCTCAATGCTCCTCGAACTCAGATCCTCACAGAAGTTAAGAACCAACTGCCAAGACCAGAAAGGTTATTGTCTCTCCCAAACAAGCATGATCGAAGCAAGTACTACCTCTACTATCGCGACCACGGCCACGACACTGAGAAATGCATTCAGCTTCGAGATGAAATTGAGGAGTTCGTTAGAAGGGGACGGCTGGGTAAATTTCTTCGACGCCAACCTGAAGATTGGCCAAAGGCACTACCGTAACAAGAAATGACAAGGTCGACCGCCTCACGATGTCATCAACGTTACCCCAGGGAGGAGCTTGGTACATCGGCGACTCATCACCTCCCAGCGTTAAAGCCAAGAGAAGCATGCTCCAAAGTGAGGAGGCCAGCATGAGGTAGAAAAGGTCATCCGCATGAAGAAACGCGGAGGAACAACACTACCACGATCCTGAAATACAGAATTGGGGAATGCGTTGCCAGTAACTTTCTTTCAATAAAGTTCTTCCCTTTCAATAATATACTATTTCTGGGCGTGAAAACTATGTGATGATAGGAAAAGAAGCAGTTAATAGTCGCCATATTAGGAACAGGAGGAGAACCTCGTCCTAACACGGGCAGGTCAAAGTCCTTCAACCTTGGTTAGAGATAAGATCTCTTTCGAGAAGCAACCTCGACCATTGATAAGATCTCTCCCGAGTGACAACCTCGGCTAGAGATAAGATCTCTCTCGAGAAGCAATCTCGGTTAGAGATAAGATCTCTCCCAAGCGACAACCTCGGCTAGAGATAAGATCTCTCCCAAAAAGTAACCTCAGCTAGAGATAAGATCTCTCCCAAGGGATAACCTCAGCCAGAGATAAGATCTCTCCCGAGGGATAATCTCGATCAGAGATAAGATCTCTCCCGAGCCTCGACTAGAGATAAGATCTCTTCCTAGCGAGAACCTCGGCTAGAGATAAGATCTCTCCTGAGAAGCAACCTTGACTAGAGATAAGATCTCTCTCGAGCGACAACCTCGGTTAGAGATAAGATCTCTCTCAAGAAGCAACCTCGACTAGAGATAAGATCTCTCTCGAGTGACAACCTCGGTCAGAGATAAGATCTCTTCCGAGTGACAACCTCGATCAGAGATAAGATCTCTCTCGAGAAGCAACCTCGGCTAGAGATAAGATCTCTTTCGAGCGACAACCTTGGTTACAAATAAGATCATACTCGAGCGACAACCTTGGCTCGATATAAGATCTTTTCCAAGAAGCAACCTCGGCCAGAGATAAGATCTCTCCCAAGCGACAACCTCGATCGAAGATAAGATCTCTCCCGAGCAATCGTGGACAATCTCGGCTAGAGATAAGATCTCTCCTGAGCAATCGAGTTAACCTCGATTAGAGATAAGATCTCTCTCGGACGATCGTGTTCAAACTCGACTGCAGAAGATAAGATCTCCCCCGAGGCACACTCGACTGCAGAAGATAAGATCTTCCCCGAGTGCCCGCATCAACCTCGATCATAGGAGATCGAGCCAACCTCGGTCAGAGATAAGATCTCTTTCGATCGACTAAGCCAACCTCGACCAGAGATCGGATCTCTCTCGAGCATCCGTATTGACCTCGACAGCAGGAGAGGAGATCTCCTCTGAGTTAGCCTCGGCTGTAGGAGATAATGTCGCCCCCGATGAGCTCAACCTCCGACCTCGATCGTAGGAGATGAGGCCTACCTCAACCTCGGTTGGAGATGGGATCTCTCCCGGACTTCAACTTCAACATCAACTTTAGCTGGAGATGAGATCTCCCCTGAGCTTCGACCTGAACCAGCATGGAGCCTAGAAGAAGACTTTGACAGTTATCTTTTCTGCACTCCCTTCCTTCGAGTTTCGAACTCAGAAGTAGGAAGGCTATTGTTGGGGATAAACCCCGCTCCTACCAAAGTCTAGTTCGATGCTTAGCCTAATGCAACCAGTAGCCATGGAAGAGCTTCAATGGATGGATCTTGGATGAACTCTTACAGCCGACCGAACTGCTCAGCGGTCGGGTCTTAGCCGGACCCTTCAGCCGATCGAGCTCCTTCGGACTCCCAGTGGTCGAACTCCTCAGCGGTCATCCATCGAACGAACTCCTCAGCGATCGTCCCTTCAGCCGATCGAACTCCTCAGCGGTCATCCCTTGGTCGAACTTCTCAACGAACTCCTCGGTGGTCATCCTCCAGCTGGACTCCTCAGCGGTCGAGCTCCTTTCGAACTCCCAACGGTCGAGCCTTAGCCACACTCCTCCAACCAGACACCTATAAGAGCCGAACTTCCTCCAAGCTTTCTCTTCGATCGGACTTCTTTGGGGAGCTGGACTCATCCCGGACATCCTTCGATCGAACTTCTTCAGGAGTCGGGCTCATCCAGTCGGACCTCTCCCAAACGTCCCCTCGATCGGCCAAGCTCCTATCAAACTCCCCAATGATTGGGCCTTAGCCGCTCACCTCTAGCCAGACGCCTATGGGAGTCGAACTCCTTCCGAGCTCCCTCTTCAGGAGTCCGAACTCTTTCAAAATGGATACACGTTAAAGCCCTTTAACCCTTCATTCATTCGGCCCTGAGCGGCTCAGTGCTAAGATAGCTGCAGCCATCACCATCAGATCGAAGCAAGCGACAGCGACCCGCTACCAGGTGATGATGGCTGTCACCATCAATCCGCTGTAGATGGCACCTTTCCATGAGACTGACTCCATCGGACCTCGAGCGGCCCGCCAGCATGTGGCTACAGCTGTCACCATCAAGCTCCGCTATAAAAAAGACCCTCCAGATACACCATAAAAAAACTCTCTGATCTCTAAGCTCTCCTCTCCCTCTCTAAGCTCTAAGGAAATCATTTTTGAGCTCTCCATTCCTGTTGGCCAGAGCTGACTTGATCGTTGGAGGATCCTGCCGGAGCCACCCCCTATCAGCTCCGGATGGAACTTCATTTTGCAGGTCTCCGACGGTGACCTCGTCCACCTCCGCTCCAGCTGATTCCGGCGACGATCGATTTCTGCACCAATAGTTAGCAATATGTCACCAATACTGTATTAGTAATGACAAAATCACCATCGCTAATTTTAATTTTTTCTAAATATGATATAATTTTAAAATTTAAAATCTATTTTTATTATTTATTATCTAAATAATTATTATTAAAGTATCATCATAAAAAATCACTTCGATCTGATAGGCCCAGTAATATCGATTAATAAAATTTAATTTTGATGACCATAAAAACTGCATAATGATCTAATAGATAGAGACCACCGATGGATCCAAAAACTTACAACGATTATTTTGATGATATTTATAGCATACTATAAAAATTTTACTTTAATCAGACATCATTATCATGATCAATTTAACACAAGATGATTTACACCGTTAAATAAAAAAATGAGTGATTAAAAGATCAAAGAGTATTTAATTATAAGATAATTTTTTAGATAAATGATCTTTACTATTACTTTAATCATTTGTATGATAGTGATCATAAAATCCAAATTGCACGAATATAAATGATCCAAAACTATATATCTCTTGATACACGTTCTTAAAATCCTTATGTAATTATACTTGTGCTTTAGTAAGATCTGGTTAACATGGATGATTTATATACGTATAGTTTAGATTTTATAATTACCATCGTACAAATGATTAAAATAGTAGCAAAGATCATTTATTTAAAAAATAGCCTTAATCAGACATCATTTGATCTTTTGATCACTCATTTTTATTTAATAGTTTAGATCATTCTATACTTGATCATGATAAGAATGTCCGATTGAAATAAAATTTTATAGTATACTATAAATATCACCAAGATCATTGTTGCAAGTTTTTGGATTCATTGGTAGTCTGTATCTACCAAATCATCATACAGTCATTTGTGACTATTGAAATTAAATTTTATTGATCGATATAGCTAGAGCTATCGAATTGAGATAGTTTTTTGTGATGATACTCTAACAATAATTATTTATATAATAAATGATGAAGATGAATTTTAAATTTTAAAATTATATTATATTTAAAAAAATAAAAAATTAAAATTAGCGATGATATTTAGCAATGGTATTGTTGTCGTCGCTAATTGTCATATTACCGATGGAATAAAATTATTAGCAATGATATTTTTTCATCAGTAATAAGCAATTTTATTTTTAAAATATATTTATAATGATTAGCGATGGAAATAAATTATTAGCGATGGCATGCTACCATCCCTAATAATTATATTTTAAAATATAATTAGTAGTGAGGGTAAAATTATTATCGATGGTATTTTGCCATTGCTAATAAGTTTATATTATTAACGATGGAAATTTACTGTCGTTAATAAGCTTTTCGCTCTTGCTTTTCCCTATCCTACCGCATGCCCTCATTTTCTCTCATCCTACTACCTCCTCATTTTCCCACCCCCCACATTTTTATCCTCCACCGTCACCCCCCTCTACCCCACCCTCCTCCCCAACTACACCTAGCCCACCTCCCCTCACCTTGCCTATCCATGGCCATCTCTCCAAAACATCGGCCTCCTTCCGATTGCACCTGACTCGCCTCCCCCTAGCTGCCTCCTCGAGCTTCTAGCCGCGAGCCCCTGGCCACCTCTCACCTCTTCGACCGCCTCCTACCTCCCCCCAGCCCGCCTTTCTACGGTCGCCTCCCTGAGCCCCCGACCTCCTCCCCTCGATTGCACTCAGCCCGCCTCCCCTAGTCGCCTCCCTGAGCTTCTGATCATGAGCCCAGGCTACCTCCTACCTCTCTGACTGCCTCCCACCTCCCCCCGACCCATCTCTCCATGGTTGCATCCCCAAGCTCCCAGCCGCCTCCCTGCACTAGCCCATCTCCTCTAGGCCACCTACTCGAGCTCCCGACCGCGAGCCTCTGGCAGCCTCCCACCTCCCCCCGACCCATCCCCACACTCTCGTTTCTACGGCCCTATCCTTGAGCTACCGCCCTAGCCCAGCTGGCCTGACCCTGCAGCCCCTTCCCTTCCAACCCTAGCCCACGGCCCCGACCCTGTGGCCCCTGCCCCACTGGCCTAACCTTGAGTTCCCATCCGTGCGAATACTAGCTCCACGATCGTGTCCCCGAGCCTGAGTCCCGACTTGCCAGCTCGTGCCTCAATCCTAGCATGCCAACCCGTGCCTCAGTCCTATATGGAAGCCTATCTTTTGTTGTGAGTATTAGCGATGGCTAATACCATCACTAAAAATTAATTTTTTATTTAAATTATATTAATTAAATATAATTAGATATTAAAAAATTAATTAATTTAATTAGAAGTATGGGATTTGGATCTCGGCATGCAAAGCACTCGAACTGAGGGAAGGTTCGGGCAATATAGTAAATACGAGGTCGAGGAGTGCAAGTCTCGGGTTCCAATTGGCATCTAAGACATCCAACCCCCGCATGCCTTGCACTTTCAGGCCAAGGAAAGATGCCAATTAGCATTGCGAACATAGAGCCAGGGCGTGTCCTACGAGCTCGGGCCTCGAGTCCCAACTAGTGTCCAAGGCATCTAGCCCTCATGCGCCCTGCACACTCAGGCCAATGGTGTTAATTTTTTAAGAAATTTGCATTGTATGGAACCATAAACCCATTTTTTGATTAATATATCTTATTTTTAATTTAGTTAAATAAGTTTTAAATTAATAATATTTACTTAATTTAAATTAATAATATTTAAATTAATTAGTTTGAAATTTCTAGATCGGACTCTAGGATGGGATTTGCCTGGATGCCATTTTGGTGTGCTTGTGTGGCCCAGTCATTTGGCACGCTCCAAGTCTGCATGCATGGGATGCGTGTCCTGTCCATCTCCATTTATAATGATGTTTCTTACTTTGGTGATTATGCTTTTGGGAATGCTGCGCTCTTAGTTCAAGAACGAGCTCATTGTCCTTATAAGAGATGTGTCAATAGAGAAATGCTCAATAGGAATACAATAGTTGTCCATTTATATAGAAATGGATTTATGCTAAACTACAAGCATTGGTACTTATATGGAGATCAAGATGTGGGAGATAATTATAAGGGCTTTGGAGTCTCTACCTGTCAAAGATCTTGCTGATGTGCAAGAGCTTAATGGTAACAAGCTTGAGCAGATGATTAGCATATTTGGTGTGTTTGATCTGGTTATTGGTAGAAGTCCATATAATAATTCTTCAGCTAGCAACCGTTATAGCCATGATGGATTATAGGGATTGCTATGGTTATAGCCATGCTTATCCTTTATAGGGTTGCTACCCCCTAGAGGCTAAGCAAAGTTATAACCATAGCAACCCCTATAGTCCATCATGGCTATGACGGTTGCAACCTGAAGATTATTACATGGACTTCCACCAATAATCAGATCAAACCTACTAAATGTGCTAATCATCTACTCAAGCCTGTCACAATTAAGCTCTTGCACATAAACAAATGTATTGGATAAGTAGAGTCTCCCGTCCATACATATTATCTCCCACGTCTTTCCATACAGGTACCAATACTTATAGTTTGGTATAAATCCACTCCTATATAAATGGGCAACTATTGTATCCTTATCAAGTATTTCTCTATTGACACATCTTTTACAAAGATAACGAGCTCGTTGCACTAAGAGTGCAACTAAAAGCAAATCACAAAAGTAAAGGATATCATTGCAAATGGGGACGGTCAGGGCACGCATCCCGTGCATACAAACTTGGAGCTTGCCAGATGACTAGTCTGTGTAGGCACATGAATTTTATATTTAAATTATTATTTTATTCTTTTTTTAAAAAATTATTCCTAGTTTGTAGCTCGAGGAGGTGGCTGGGGGCTTGGAGAGGCTATGATGACTATTGTTGTATGGTCAAGCTTGGATGGTCTGTTACATCGCAAACAACCACTTACAGCTATCTCATGGTTAAAGGTGTAGAGAAACTTGCAATGTAAGGCAAGCTTGGATAGTTTGTTACATCACAAACAACCACTTGCAGCCACCTCATAGTTAAAGGTGCAGAGGTACTTGCAATGCCTTATTTTTCAATGGTAGATCTAAGCCTTCTTTACATTTTCATGTACTAAGATTATCATATACTATTGGATGAGAATCAGACAATGCCTAAATTAGGAGACTAGCAGACTAACACATTATCATGTACTACTGGATAAGAATCATTTTTCTGCTGATACATTGCAGATGCTAACTAACAATCTTTATTACACGTGAGTTAAATTTTGATCATCTTATTATATTTTGATAGATATTTTATTTGAACTAATTTTTAGATTATCTATTTACTTTAATTTTAATTTTTATTTTTAGAGATTATACATTATGTCTTTCAGAGGTCGAAGCCATTTCAGCCAAGGATAGAGCACTCGAGGAAAGAGCAATCATGCAGCCAGCTTGCATGGTTCTACACTTATCACACTGGGTTGTAAACTCTAACACTTTAGATATTCTTATTTATGTTATTTTATCCTCTGCTAACTAATATAATATTCTTAATTTATATTAGATATTTTGCGCTCAGGTTGGAATGACAGGGGGTCATCAGTGACCTCATAGTCATACGTAGTAGCGATCGGCTTCCAAACATAGAGTTGTAGTCAAGGACCCACCTGGCTTGTGGCATCTCTAACTTGGTCGAAGGATAGACAGCTCATCCACATTCAGAGTCGCTCATAAGTACTATAACTTTAACTAATATATTTAAAATTTAGTGATTCTAGAGTTAATATTTATTTTTTTAAAATTAATTTTGCAGCACATTTAGAGAGTTTGAAGTATCTCATATGGTTATCGGCATCATCCGATGCTTGATGCTAGAGCTGGTTAATGAGTTCTTCAGTTGACCGTCTGGAGCTCGTGACATAGTCTAGGAGATGTTTCTGATAAGTTAAAACTAGATTAATTTTTAAATTTATGATATATTGGTATTTTAATTACATATTAATGCATGTTTGCTTCTATCTCGCAGGAGTACTATCGATTCGATACTCTCCAAGATGAGGAGGTTGGCTGTCAGACTTTCAAGGAGGTGGCCACATGGAGGCTTTGAGATAGTCTCTACAGTCTCAAGCAGTCCGCCATCTAGCACTTCAATTTTCGATCACCATTGGACTGAACGTCCTTCATGAATTACTAGATGTGGTCGGACATATGGTAGGCCCTTTGCCACTAGTGGAGTAGTGAGGAGTACTCTAGTAGCTGATAGAGGGCCCAACAAAATTGGACTACCCAGCAAGATTCGATCAGGCACACAGACGATTCGATCAGCGTATATGTTGTGGCCGATAGACTGATAATAAATTAATATCAAAATTCTTCACTAGAACTGTTAAAACTCTTATATGTATATTTTAATTAATTTAATTTTATTATTTATTTATTATAGATACGATAATTGGATCATCCATTAGACTAGTTGTAATTATGGCAGGCCACATACTAGTCTAGGATGACTGATGACTATTTAGATTCTACATCATGATAGATCATGGTAAGAATTTCAAACTTTACTTATAAATTAATTTGTTAACAGATCTGATTTTTATATTAGAACTAATATATTTTTAAACTATGTAGATGCATCGTGCAGTGTACGTTGCTAAGAGGTATGGTGATGACCCATCTTCTCAGACCCTCCTTGACCTTAAGGGATGGCTCAATGCCACCGAAGGGGTGAGTAGGAGCCAAGTCATAGGATTCGGCCATAGCTTAGATCCTCTACCATCTCGATATTCTTTAACATCCTTATAGACCTCAATGTCCTAGATCTGGAGCGATGTGCACATGAAGAAGGTCATGCAGAGGCTTCTGAGCTAGTGACCTCAGAGCCTCTTGGATGCCATTTGCGATACGATTGTGGAGCTTCTTCAGAATCCATAGCTATGTGACCAGCTGGGCTCGTCGTTCCAGCCATCACATCATATAATTATATTACTAAATTTTTTTACTTATTTTAAGTTTTCATATTTAGAAGCTTCAAATATTTAGGTTTGAGTTCGAGAAGGAGATCTAGGAGCTAAAAATTCAATCTAACCATTCAATCAATGGATCAGGGGTGTTTATAGTTTCATATCATCAAATGAAATATGTAAGAATAATCTATTAGAGAATCGAAGAAGTATATTGAAAGATATACCTACGTATCGAAAGATATGCTTCCGTATCGAAACTTACTAATATTATTTTTTTCTTATAGGATACTGAGACATCTGGCTCTCATCCACCAATTGTTGGAGAGAAGTAGGAGAAGGAGGAGGCAAATGAGGAGGAGGATCGGACCTGATTTTTTTTAATGTATTATATTTTTTTGATATTGCTTGTAAAAAAATATATAATTTATATTTTTAATATAATATAATTAATTTTTAATTTTTCATTATCATATTATCTTTAGATTTTAATTATAACTAATATTAGGAACTATAATTTATTATGATTAATTAAAATAGGCTTAAAAAATATTGTTGGTGCAGAAATCTGTGAGGTAGCTGGAGTTGAAAAGGCAAGACCACCGATGGGACCTACAAAACAAAATTCAAATTGAAAGTGGGTGGCTCTGGTAGGATCCTTCGATGCTCCAGTCAGTTCTCTGGCTAATTGGAATAGAGTGCTTAGAAAATAGAGAAGCAAAATAACTAGGAGGGGAAGAGAGTTTAAAGAAAAACATATCTAGAGAGTCTTTTTTATAGATGAAGCATGTAACAAACTGATGGTGATAGTCATAACCGTCTGATAGTGGGGCGCTAAGGCCACGTGGAGTTTGTTATGGAGGATGAGTTATCATTTATCATGACTTACAGGCGGTTGTAATCTATTTGTTAGAGTTCGAATGTAGGTTGAAGACTTTAACATATACAGTAAACTTGTAACCGACCAAGGTTTGTTGAGGCAATGTCTAGTGACTTTAAGGAGTTCGAAAACCTCCTAGGTTGTGTGTAGGTAGGTGCCTCCTAAATTAAAATATGAAGTACTGTGCTCCATCCTTTGTGGAGCAGTTATCATGAATCAGTGGTTTGATGAGGTTTTTCTGGATGGCTCTAGTTGACAGGCATAACATGAACCAAGTATGTCCATGACTGGCTAGGAGAGGCTCATCTTGAAAGGTATTCGAATGGAAAGAAGCACACTGTCTAAAAGAAGTCCGCTTGGAAGGAGCATTGTTGGAAGGAGCATGGCTGGAAGAGTTCATCCAAAAGGAGCGTGACTGAAAGAATTCGTCCGGAAGGAGCGCATTGTCCACAATATAAGACTTCAACTGTCTTCAAAACTTGTCATCAATCAAGATCGAGAGGATTGAACTTTGATTCTATCATTCATTCTAAGTTAAGAAATAAGGTTAATTAAATAATAGTTTTTCTTTACTATTCAGGATCATCTGGCCGGGCTTCAACATGCCTTCGACAAGTCCTATGGTATGGACTTGTTGTTGAGAGGATCGACGAATTTCTTCAGAATGAGGGTTGGCGGCTAAGGACTTCAGTGAAGAATGGTGTCCTTTGTCATCACTTACCAGTCCATTGGAGAGTGGCATCCAGAGTTTGGGTAGGACTTTTGCATATGTGAGCAAGCCGTGAACGTGAAGAACTTTGAGTTAACACTACTACAGAATTGGGCTAA
The DNA here is from genome assembly GCA_006176705.1 of Cocos nucifera. NCBI lineage: Eukaryota > Viridiplantae > Streptophyta > Magnoliopsida > Arecales > Arecaceae > Cocos > Cocos nucifera. Next base: position 23,908 of record QRFJ01000460.1, read on the forward strand.
GGCAGCGGTTTGTAATCGTTGCCATAGTCCAAAAAATCGTTGCTACAGGATATGACAGTGGTTAGCTAACTACTGCCACTATAGCCATCGCTGTAGGTCTATGGCAGCAGTTGTTGTAGTGGTTATGGAAATCACTGCCATAGATGTCTATTACAGCGGTTTTCAAACCGCTACCATAGACTTGTCTATGGCAGCGGTTATAGAACCGCTGTGATAGACCAATCTATGGCAGCAATTATGAAACCACTACTATAAGCTTGTCTATAGAAGCAGTTATGTAACCACTGTCATAGGTCTAATGTAGCAGTTGACACATTACCTACGATAGCGATTGGCACGTCTACGATAGCGGTTGTAAAACCACTATGGTAGCTTCTGAATAATTAAAAAAATATAAAATTTTTAATTTTTTATATATTTTTATCTGACAAATGCAGAGATATATAACACAAAAAATATTATAAACATAAAAATATTTCTAAAATACTAAAATTTTATTATCAAAAAAATTATTATAATATTTTTTTAAAAAAATACATCAAAAGTCTCCTAAATCTACATCGTCGTCGTCCCTGAGAGATGGAGCACGAGCTGGAGCTAGAGCCAGAGCTGAAGGAGCTGGAGCTGGAATGCATGCCAACATATCCTCAAAGCCCATGAAGGCACCTCCAAAATGCATGCTGAGCGTCAATATTATGTCTCTCATGATGCCCTCTAGATGAGATGCGTGCTCCTCAGCCCAATCTGCCCACGTTGTAGCATGATTTGCCTATGCCAATGCCGCCTCAAGCTTCTTCCGACTGATGACATCGGAAGCCTGTGAAAAGATACTCGCCTCTGATCAATAGCTGGTCGGCGTATGTTCGGGCTTGCATCAGATCCTCCCAAAGTGCTCAGGCCCTAGGACCTGAGATAGATGGTCATGGGGGCCAGAGGTATCTGGGCCCTCGCTCGCAAACGCATCTAACTAATCCTATAATTGTAAATGCAAATAAAATTTTATAAAAAATTCTATAATACTAATCATATATACTAATATATTTAAAACTTATAAAAATTCTCTCGATTGCAGCATTCATCGACCTGCCCTTCTTATCCGTACGGCTGGATCAGAAGATCTCGCTATAGCTAGGCATCACTTCATCTCTCATCAGCTATAACAATGGATCAATTTATCAAAAATATAAAAAAATATTAATTTAATTTATCTAATAAGATTTAGAATTCATTACCTCTCTATGCACATAACTGGCCATAAACTCACAGCCAAGAGTGTGTGTATACTTCTAGGCTATCCGATTCTTCTGATTCTGATGGAAGGTAGCCTAACAAGTATTCAAATAAATAATAAATATTTAAAAAATATTTAAATATAATTTTAAGCATATTAAAAAATTTAAAAATTAGTAATTTTATCTTGAACTTCTGGCTCCTCCAATGTGTAACCATCCTCTCCCACTGACTCGGAGGATAGTCCTATATCCAAGGAACAAGCTTCTCTGGAGTATCTCATCAGTGCTCGAGCCATCCTCTGTGGAGCTTGACCTTTTAGCTTGGGTACAACTCTCTGATCTTTTTCAGTTGGACATCTTGAGCCCTCTCGTGATCAAAAAAGTCGTACCTCCTCTGCACAAAGTTATCAAAAGTCAGTTATAAAATTATTCTAATCAAACATAGTGTAAACATGTAAAATGCATAAAAATAATTAAGATGCACTCATCCATATCTCCTTCCACACTCGGTCCCTGATAGTATAATCCATCAATCGCCAGTCTTTAGGTGCTATGAGAATAATGCCTGACCGCCTCACAAGCACTCCAAAAAAGAAATGTATCTCCTGCATGGTCTTCCCTACTGGTCTTCCCTCCGGATCATATTATACCATCACCTGATGCTGGCAGTTCCACACATGTGCCATATGTGTGGGACTGTGAAATATCCTACTGGATAATACACCTGCAATGAAAATACATTATGCAAATATATAAGTATACAAATACTATATAAAAAATAAATAAATAATATAATAAAAACGTACACTCAGATGTCGGTGGAGTAGCATGTGTCGGAGATGTAGGTGATGATAGAGGCTTAGATATCGGTGGAGTACTGGATGCTATCGATGGAGTAGATGCCGATGGTGGAGGTCCTTGAGAAGCTGATGCGGAGGTGAATGGAGTATGCTCTGGCTGCTCCTCAAATGCTGAACTCCGTGTAATCCATCGAGAGGTAGGAGTGAAAGCTAGATAGCATTTCGGTGCCATCGTGACCTGCAACGTTAATGAACATTAATCAATATAACATGTTGAATAATAATCAAAAATATGCCTAGGTACCATCCATATAATTAGATATAAATATATGTATGCCAAAAATTATGTACACTAATCAATTGACGGGTCTATTGCTATGCAATGCAATAAACAAAAGCAACAAAATGGGAGTTCTCTTAACGATCGAAGGTTCTCTTAGCGGTCGGCACGGCCCACGGCATGGCCTACCGGCACGACACGGTCCAAAGCACGAACTACCGACATGGCATGGCATGGCACGGCATGACACAACACAGTCCAAGGCACTATTCTTGGCTCGACTCGACTGTGTGCCATCCTCTGTTCTTGATTGTCTCCATCCTCCCCTCATCTTTTCGATTGCTCGTCTTCCACTCAATCTCTATCGTCGATGAGGCTGGACCCACTCCCAGATCCCTCTCTCCCTCTCTCCCTCTATCGATCTCATCCCTCGTCGGCGAGGCTGAACCCCCTCCCTCCCTCTCTCAATCTCCCTCGTCGGCAATGGCAGCGAGGCCGAACTTTCTCGATCTCCCTCATCGGCAAGGCCAGACCCCCTTCCTCCCTCTCTCTCGCTCTCGATCTCTCTCGCCGATGATGGTGGCGAGGTCGGACCCCCTCCCTCCCTCTCTCCCTCTCCCTTTCTTAGTTTTGAGTCCCGAAATTAGGTCAAGATATCTTGGATCCAGTAGGGTCCAGATCTGATACTTCAAGTATGGACCCATCGGGTATTCGGATTCAGATCCGGTACCAGTAATTAAAATTGAATCCGAATCTGAATATTCAGATTTCGATCCAAACCTAACCCATTGACAGGTCTAGTCTAGTGATTAATAAATAATACTATAAAATTAAAATAAAAAATATACCTACGGCTATAGAGAGAGGATCGTACTGAAAGCTTCGAGAGTCGCCAGCGATGGCACTGGAGGAAGACGACGGCACTGGAGGTAACCTACGAAATAATAGCAAGATAGTGAGATAGACAGAGAAGAGAGAAAGAGAGAGAAAGAGAAGAGAGAGAGAGAGGGGGGAGAGAGGGGCGTGAAGGGGCGTTGTAATGGGGAGGCCAGGGTGGGGGCAGTCAGGGAGGGATGGGAGGGCAGGGGGTGGGTGACGGCGGTCGGGGATGGGGATGGCAGGGGTGGGCGGCGGCGGTCGGGATGGGGAGGGGGGGGCAAGGGAGGGCGGCAGGGGTGGTGGTGGCCAGGGATGGGGAGGGCAAGGGCGGCGACGATCGGGGATGGGGAGGGTGGGGGACGGGCGGTCAGAGATGGCAAGGGGTGGGCGGTCGGGGATGGGGAGGGTGAGGGGCGGGCGACCGTGGTCGGAGATGGGTGAAGTCTCATCGACGATGGAGAGGAGGGGAGAGAGAGTGCACACATGGGAGGGAAGAAAAATTGGGGATTTTTAATCTAACTTATGGCAATAATTTTTGAACCACTGTCATAGATCTGTGGCAACGACTATGGTAAACTACTATAATAGATCTACGACAGTGGTTTATAACCACTGCCATAGATCTATAGCAGCAATTTTTAGTGACCGCTGTCTAGGTTGAAAATAAATTTTTTTTAAAATATTATATAATTTTAAAATTTAATGTTCATTTTCATCATTCATTATCTAAACAATTATCATTAGAGTATTATCACAAAAGATCACCTCGATCCGACGGCCCTAGCTTCATCGATCAAAAAAATTTGATTTCGATGATCACGAATGATGATGCAATAATTGACAGATGGAGACCTTCGATCAATTCAAAAATCTATAATAATGATCTTGGTGATATTTGTTGCATATTATCAAAATTTTACTTCAATTAGATATCGTTATCATGGTCAATTTAGTACAGAATAATTTCGACCGTTAAATTAGAAATAAGCGATCAAAAGACTAAACGACGTTTGATTATGAGATGATTTTTTAATTAAATGATCTTTGCTATAATTTTAATCATTTTATATGATGATGATAGTAAAATTTAAATTATTTTCATATAAATTATTCACGTTAAGCAGATATTGCAAAAATATGAGCATATATATATAACAACCAATGGAGTTTAAGAATGGTTATCGGGCGACATATAGTTTTAGATCATTCTTAATCTCACGAATTAAATTTTATAATCATTATCATAAAAAATGATTAAAGTAGTAGCCAAGATCATTTATAAAAAAAATTATCTCATAATCGAACACCGTCTGATCCTTTGATCACTCGTTTATCATTTAACGATCGAAATTAATCTATGCTAAATTGACCAAGATAACGATATCCGATTGAAGTGAAACTTTGATAGTACACTATAAATATAACTGAGATCATCGTTGTAGGATTTTGGACCTATCAAAGATTTTCATTTATCAGATCATTGCATCGTCGTTTATGATCATCAAAATCAAATTTTTCTGATCGATAAAGCTAGGACCATCAAATCGAAGTGATCTTTTGTGATGATACTATAATAATAATTATTTAGAAAATGAACGATGAAGATGGATATTAAATTTTAAAATCATTCATTATTTAAAAAAAAAATAAGAAAAAAATATATTACAATAGTTACAAATAACCGCCGTCATAGATCGACGTATAGCAGCGGTTACAAGAAACCACTACTATAGGTCTGGCATAAGAAACTGCTGTTATATGTCAGACATATGGCATCGGTTATAAAGAACTATTGCTATAGGTCGGACTTATGGCAGCGGTTACAAAAAATTACTGCTATAGGTCAGACTATGGCAGCGGTTTATTGTAACTGCTGCTATAGGTCGGACCTATAGTAGTGGTTTTTCATAACTGCTGCCGTAGACTCTATTGCAGTGGTTTTAAAAATCGCTGTCATAGTATGCACTACCATAGGCTCCTTTTGTAGAAGTGTAAAGTAATCTAGAAAGGTTCGGGCCCCCTCAAGGTCATCCATGGGACGACTAATACTAGTTGAATCGAGACTTGAGTTTGTGTTGACGACGAGGTCCTTTTATCATTTAAGTCAGTTCGGATGAGTGGAATTCGTCAGACGACTGGAAGGAGACTAAGCGACTGGTAGGAGTTCATCTAGGCGGATCTCGATCGGATGGAATCCGCCAGGCGATTGGAAGGAATTTAGTCGGATGGAGACCGACTGGAAAGAGTTCAGCCAGATGAAGACCGATTGGAAGGACTTCGGTGGAAGGAGTCTGGCAAGCAATTGGAAGGAGTTCGGCTAGTTGACGTTCATCATGTTATCAAAAGGCTGCACAGTATTTGGACCGAAATCATCTATGTTTTGATGAGGTAGTTTGGTGTTCGAATAGTGGAGGTCATCTAGATTTCGATGGAGGTTATTTTATTCCCAATAAATATTATTATTAATTTTTTAAAAAAAATAAAATTAACTATTAGCATCAGTATTAGCGATGGTAATTATCGTCACTAATAATTATTAGCGATCAAATTATCATCCCTAATATTTTTTAAAATATTTTTTATTTTATTTAAAAATTAAAAAATAGAAATGGTATTAGCAATGGTATTTTTGGTCACTAATTATTATTAGTGACGGCATTAGCCATGAAAATATCATCGCTAATATTTTTTTAAAAAAAATTAAAAATTTAATTAATAATTAGAGATGAAATTATTTTATTGTCAAAGCCATCGTTAATAGCCTTATTAGCAATAGCAAGTTTTGCCATCCCTAATAATCATATTTAGTAGCAAGGATTTTTCAGATTGGCATTGACGATGGGACTAGTGACGGCGGCACTATTAGTGATGGCAGGACTATTAGCGATGGCATTGAGCCATCGCAATAATATGAATTCTTGTAGTGGGGTTAGTACTGGCTTTATCATCCGGGGTCTAGATATCAGGTTGTTGGTGGCGGGGGGCTTATAACTTTTTGAGCCTTCCGTCCTGGGAGTTAAGCTTTGAGCCGCCTGAACGAGCATAATCTGTGCTAGACAAAAGCTATGGATGGAGAGAATTCTTATAGAGAGAGATTCTACCACTATTATCATCTGGATTTAGGATGACATGAAGCAGTTGGAGGCCATCCGCTCATGCATGACATTTGGACTACCCTTCATGATTCTGTCATGGCATCTGTTTGGCATGTCTTTCGAAAGATGAATAGCACGGCAGATTAGATTGCATCTTATGTTGCTGAGCACTCCAAAGACTGGACATGGTGACAAGGTGAAACATGCTCGCAAGCCCTGTAGGATCTTTTGTTCTCTAATTTTATGGGATGTACACACACTAGAGTGGTGTGATTGCCTGCTTGTAGCAAAAAAAAAAATCACTTTGAGAGCTGCTACTCAATCTGAAAGTCGGCTCAGTGCTAGACCCTACCTCGACAACTAAAGAATACGCACAAGCCTTTGCTCAATCGAGATGATCAGCATGCTCTTCACCAAAGCCTCAATACCGACAGATCACTGATGAAGGCTCCGATAGAATTCTCGAACCAAGCCAGGGTAGGTTGGAACATCCAGAAAACATAGAAACTCCCACCCCAATCTTCCACCCAATTGGGAAACTTTCCTTCTTGAAAGCCTAAAATCGATTTTGTGGTTGTTGGTCACTACATGTGTGGCAAGAGATTCTATAGATGGAGGGGATTAAGGTGGATGAGGTGGAGGCACGGGTGCACTAGGGGTAGGCACATTATTTTGAGCTTTTGTCCTCCTCTCGGCTTGATCTTGAACTTGGTAGCACTTCAATCAGTATGCCAATTGCTTCCTCAGACCCATGCATGCTCAAAATCGAAGGGAATCAAGGGAAAAGACAAAAAGAGGGCTTGTAAGGGTCTAGCAAAATAGTTGGAACAATCCCAAAGCAAACAATGAAGAAATGGGAATGTTTGGGAAAGAGACAACTTGGTTTAAAGACAAGTGGTCCCGACCAGGAGCCAACTCATGGATTTTTCTAGAGTCAACTTGAACCCAAGTATGATTTGACTTGAGCTTGGTCTCAGACTAAAAAAGTCGACTTTTTCAAAAGACAAATCAACACTTAAAATAGAACAAACAAGAAAATTTCAATTTGAAATCAATCAAATAAGGTTCAAAGAATGATAAAAACTAAGAGTTTCAAGGAAAGAGAAAGAGAAGGTGAGGGAATTGCTTAGTTAAAGTGGACCTATACTCCTATTTCTTTTCTAATCATACTAAATTTTTCATCATTTAAATATTCAGTAAAGATGCCTACTAATTGCCTATCGGTGCTTACAAAATTAAGCATTACAACACCATTTTGAATATAATATCTTATGAAGTGATGTCTTATCTCAATGTATTTAATTTTTGAGTACTAATTTGGATTTTTAGTTAGATTTATTACATTTGTATTATCACATCTTATGAAAAATTTATTTAATTTAATGCCATAATCCTCTAGTTGTTGTTGAATCCATAAGATTTGAGCACAACAACTTTTGATTGTAATATACTCAGCTTTTACCATAGATAATACTATCAAATTTTATTTCTTGCTAAACCAAGAGATTAAGTTAACTTCTAAAAATTAATAAGTTTTACCAGTACTTTTTCTATCAAGTTTGCAACCAGTAAAATCAGCATAAAAAATCCAATTAATTTAATAGAAGAATGTCGAGAGTACTATAAATCAATATTCAAGTATCAATGAAATATCTAAGAATTTTTTTAATAGTAAATAAATGTGATTCTTTTGGATTAGATTGAAATCTTGTATATATATAAATATTAAATATTATATCAGATTAATTAGCAGTAAGATAGAGTAAAGATCCAATTATACCTTAATAAAGTTTGAGATTGATACTCTTATCATTTTCATCCTTATCAAGTTTACATAAAGAACTCAAAGTATTTTAATCAGCTTGCTCTTCTCCATTCCAAATATTTAAGTATTTTCTTTAGTTTTCTTAATTTGGAGTATGAAAAAAAAATTAATTCTTCCATCATGTGCTCATCTCCAACTCCTCCTATATTAACTTGCAAATTCTTGACAACGAGATTTAGTAGTAGCACCAAATATAATATTATTTATATAGATTTGTACTATCAACAAATCATCATCTCTTTTCTTCAAAAATAAAGTAGTATTTATATTTTCTCTAATAAATTTATTGTCAAGCAGAAAGATTTAACCTTTCATACCATACATGAGGTACTTGCTTCAAGACATATGATACATTTTTTGGTCTAAAAATATAATTTGAAAAAGCATAATTTTCAAAATCAAAAGGTTGTTTAATATATATCTCCTTGGTAATATATCAATTTAAAAATATACTTTTAATAAATATTTGATAAAGTTTGAAATATATGAAATATGCAAATGCAAGTAATAATCTACTAGCTTCTAATCTAGCTGTTGGGGATAAATTTCACTCCCATCGAAGTCTAATCTGATACTTAGCCATAATTGGTAATCACAAAAGAGCTTCGATCAGAAATTCTCCCTCCAGCGGTCAAACTTTTTCAGTAGCCGAACTTCTTCAGTGGTCAAACCCCATTCGAACTTCTTCAACCGATCGAACTCCTCAGTAGCCGAACCCTAGTCGAACTCCTCCAGCGTCCGAACTCCTTTCGGATTCCTCCTGGAGCCGAACTCCTTCCAGACTTTTCCTTCAGTCGGATTCCTATAGAAGCCAAACTCCTTCCAAATTTCTCTAGTAGTATGATTCCTCCAGGAGCCGAACTCCTTCCGAACATCTCCTTCAGTTGGATTCTTTCAGGAGCCGAACTTCTTCCAGATTTCTCTAGCAGTCGGATTCCTTCAGGAGCCAAACTTCTTCCGGACATCTCCTTCAGTTGGATTCCTTCAGGAGCCAAACTCCTTTCGGATTCTCCTTCAGTCGGATTCCTTCAGAAGCCGAACTCCTTCCAAATTTCTTCAGCAGTCAGATTCCTCTAAGAGCCGAACTCCTTCCAGATTCTCTTTCAGTCGGATTTCTTCAGGAGCCGAACTCCTTCTGAATTTCTCCTTCAGTCGAATTTCTTCGAGAGTCGAACTCCTTTCGAATTTCTTCAGTAGTCGAACTTCTCCAGGAGCTGAACTCCTTTCGGATCTCTTCTTCAGTTGGATTCCTCCAGGAGTCGAACTTCTTTCGGATTTCTCCAAAGAACTCCTTCTGAATTTCTCCAACAATTGGATTCCTCCAGGAGCCAAACTTCTTTCGAACATCTTTTTCAGTCGGATTTCTCTAGGAGCTAAACTTCTTTCGAATTCTCCTTTAGTCAAATTCTTCCAGGAGCAGAACTCCTTTTGGATTCATCCAGAAGCCAAACTCCTTCCGAATTCTCCTTCAATCGAATTCCTCCAGGAGCCGAACTTTTTTTGGATCTTTTCTTTAGTCGAATTCCTCCAGGAGCCAAACTCCTTTCGAATTTCTCCAGCACTCAGATTCCTCCAGGAGCCGAACTCCTTCCGGATTTCTCCTTCAGTCGAATTCCTCCAGAAGCTGAACTACTTTTGGATTCTCCTTTAGTCGAATTTCTTCAGAAGTTGAACTCCTTCCAAATTTTTTCAGCAGTCGAATTCCTTCAGGAGCCGAACTCCTTCCAAATTCTCCTTCAGTCAGATTCCTTCAGAAGCCAAACTCCTTTCAGATTTCTCTAGTAGTCAAATTTTTCTAGGAGCCGAACTCCTTTCGGACCTCTCCTTCAGTTGGATTCCTTCGAATTTTTTCAAAAGCCGAACTTCTTTCGAATTTCTTCAATAGTCAGATTCCTCTAGGAGCCAAACTCCTTCCGGCTTCTTCAGTCAAATTTCTTTAGGAGCCAAACTTCTTCAGGATTCCTCTAGCAGTCGGATTTCTTCAAGAGTCGAACTCCTTTCGGATTCTTTTTCAGTCGGATTCCTCTAGGAACCAAACTCCTTTTGGATTCCTCCAGCAGTTGGATTTCTCCAAAAGCCAAACTTCTTCTAGACTTCTCCTTCAATCAAATTTTGAATACCTACTTCCTTCGGATGGTTACGACTATCATTATTAGTCTATTACGAACGACATCTCTCTTAATAATAAATTTTATGTGGCCCATAGTAGCCCACTATCGGATGGTTACGACTATCATTATCAGTCTATTACGAGCAACACCTCTCTCCATAATAAATTCCACGTGGCCCAGAGTGGTCCACTATCGGACAGTTACAATAAGCTTTGTCTATAAAAAAGGATCTTTTAGATATATTTTCTTTAGACTCTTTACTTCTTTTTCAAAATTCTGCTGAATTCATATCTGAGCACTCCATTTTTATTGGCTAGAAGAGCTGACTTGATCGTCGGAGGGTCCTGTCGGAGCCACCAACACTAACTCTGGACGAGACTTTATTTTGTAGGTCACCAATGACGACCTCATCTTCTCCAACTCCAGCTCGATCTGGCATCAACCAAATTCTACACCAATAGGATTGATGCTAGAGAAAGGGTCCTCTATTTCTGAGGTTTCTTTGATCTTAAAGAAGTGCTCAGCAGTCTTCTTCTTTCTCTTTAGAGTTCTTTTCAGAAAAAATGCCTCCCAGAAAAGCTTCGACCCAATGATCAATGACCTCTACAGTCAGATTCCATCCAAATACATCCATTCCCGCTCCAGCTCCGATAACTCAAGCTCCACTTGTAGCTATGATAGATGTGGAGCAGTTCAACCTGCTCATCCAGCAAGTTCACAATCTCATGGAGGCGATGCAGGCCATACATTGACAAGCTTCGATGTAAATTCGACTGGAGCAGCCTTTTTCGGAGCCCTATGATCTGGTCGAAGGACGGTCGATTTGGGCTAGCTGATCGATGACCTCTGAAAAGAAGAAACAGAGGGTGGAGAGCCATTGCTTGGACCATGATTCAACCCCGAGTGAAGCTTTGCTCCTATCCCACCAAAAAATTTTGGAGATCAACGATCGTGAAGATCTCCTGAATCACAAGCTCTAAAAAATGAGTCGATGGATTGAAGAACTCCACTATGTCGCTCCGGCTTCCCATGACGATGTCTGCACCGATCCTACTTTCTCTTCCTGAATTATGCAAGAGCTCGTTCCACCAAACTTCAAGCTTCCCCAACTTGAAAGCTACGATGGAACTTCTGATCCGATCAATCAGCTGGAGGCCTTTCGAATCATGATGCTGCTCCATGGCGCGTCAGACGTCATTTTATGCTGAGTTTTTCCATCCACCCTCAAGGAAGCCACCAAAAATTGGTACTCAGCCCTTAAGTCGGGTACCATCTTTTTCTTTAATTAGATTAGCCATCAGTTTGTGGGTCATTTTATTAGCAACTGACATCCCCGCAGAGGTTTAGATTCTTTGATGAACATCAAGCAGAAGGAGGAGGAATCCATCTGAACTTATGTCACCTAATTTAATGCTGCTGCATTGAAAGTTCGAAACCTGGATCAGTTGGTTGCAATGGTTGCACTCAAGGACGGCCTTCAGAAGAATGACTTGTTGTTCTCCCTGGAAAAGAAGTACCTTAGGGATTTTATCGATATGCTAGCTCGGACTGAAGGTTATGTCTGAGCTGAAGAGGCCTTTAAGGCCAAGGATAATGAAGCCATTGGAGAGCAGCGAATTGACGAGCTGGATGGGCCCGTTGAGGAAGAAAAGTCGAGTGAAGCTCGGTTACGCTCTCGAACTTCCTCTGAGCGCAAGCGAGCCCGAACTCCTCCCCAAGCTCGGAGGTAGGGAAGCTCCAAAAGAAGGGCATGGTAGGATTCTTCCCTCCAAAGATTTCACAACTACGTTCCTCTTGATGCTCCAAAAACCCTAGTACTGATGGAAATCAAGGAGCAACTGCTAAGACCGAAAAGGATGCATACTCACCCCGGCAAGCGCAATCCTAATAAGTTCTATCTTTACCATCATGATCATGGTCATAATACTGAAGAGTGTATTCAGTTTCAAGATGAGATCGAGGAGCTTATCAGGCAAGGCAAACTCGATCGATTCCTACAGCATCGATCTGAAGGGTGGAAAGATCAGCTAAGGGTATTGTCGCAACCTGAACCACCAAGGAGAGAGGAACAAGAAGATCGGCCGCCTCTCGGCATCATCAACATTATCTCTGAGGGACTTTGATGTGAAGAGGTCAGTGGATCTGAGGAACTAGTGCACAGGTGGAGAACTGAAGAGCCCATCACTTTCATTGACAAGGATGCTCAAGGAGTCCAGTTCCTGTATAATGACGCGATTATAATCTCTTTAAACATTACCGACTATGATGCATGCCGTATTTTGGTAGATAATGGAAGCTTGACCGACGTATTATTTTATAATGCTTTCTCAAAAATGTCTTTACTTAATGACCACTTGGGACCAATAAACTCTCCATTGGTAGGCTTCACTGAAAATGCTGTACCAATTGAGGGCATAATAACTTTGACTGTGACTGCAGGACAACGCCCGAAGTTGGTTAAGGCATAGGTCGATTTTCTAGTTGTAAAGGCTTCATCTTCCTACAACGCTATTCTCGACCGACCTGAGTTAAACGTGCTCTAAGCAGTGGTGTCGAGTTATTATCTAAAGGTGAAGTTTCCAACAAATTGTAAAATTAGAGAGATCAAGGGAGACCAGGCATTGGCGAGATGCTGTTACTTCACTGCCTTGTAGAAAAATATCCAGTCCGATCTTTGTCCTATCGAGGGACTGGATATCCATTACTACCTCACCGAAGAGCAGGGCGAGCCTATGGAGGACCTTATATCTATGCCCTTAAATGATGGAAATGTGGAGCACACTGTATAGATCGGCTCCAACTTGAGGAACGAGGTTCGAAAGCAACTCATCACCTTCCTCAGGAAGAATGCAAATGTCTTCACCTAGGCCCTAGCAGATATGCCAGAAATTGATGCCGAGGTTATGGAACATCGGTTGGCCATTGATCCCAAGTATTGACCAGTGAAAGAAAGAGTTTGAGGCCATACACCAGAAAGGCAGAAGATAATAGCAGAAGAAGTTGACAAGCTTTTCAATGTCGGATTTATTCGAGAAGTCAACTATCTGACTTGGATCTCTAATATGGTTCTAGTCAAGAAAGCCAACAGTAAGTGGAGAATGTGCATCGACTTTAAGAAGCTTAACAAGATCTGCCCAAAAGACAGCTATCCTTTGCCTAGAATTGACCAACTGGTGGATGCAACTTTAGGCTACGAGCTCCTCACCTTCATGAATGCCCTCCCTGGCTACAATCAAATTCGGATGGCATCAGAGGATAAGGAGAAGATTGCTTTTATTACTAACCATAGTTTTTACTATTACAGGATCATGCCCTTCGGGCTTAAAAATGTAGGTACAACTTATTAGCACTTGGTCAATAAAATCTTCAAGAAGCAGATCAGCCGTAATATGGAGGTTTATGTCGACAATATGCTGATCAAAAGTTGAAAGATTGTCAATCATGTCACCGACCTTAAAGAGGCTTTTGATGCGCTCAGAAAATACAAGATGAAGCTGAACCCAACTAAGTGCACCTTTGAGGTAGCCTCAGAAAAATTTTTGGGATTCATGGTCTCAAGATAAGGGATTGAGGCCAACCTGAAAAAAATTCAAGCTATTTAGGAGATGACCACTCCTAAGTTCATTAAGAAAGTTCAGCGTCTGATCGAAAAGATGGCATCTTTGAATTATTTTATCTCTAGATCGGTCGAACACTGCATGTCCTTCTTCCAAATCCTCAGAAAGCCGAAAGATTTTTGCTGGACTCAGGAAAGCCAAAAGGCATTCGACGAGCTCAAGAACTACCTAAGCTCGCCCCCTACTAGCCAAATCCAAATCTGGAGAGGAGCTGTTTCTCTACCTTATGGTCTCTCCTGCGGTGCTAGCGGCAGGCCTGGTCAAAGAAGAGGCGAAAGTACAGCGAACAGTCTACTACATGAGCCGGATCCTAAGAGATGCTGAGACTAGATATACAAAGTTGAAAAAATTGACTTATGCTCTTCTGATTGCAGTAAGAAGACTTCGACTTTACTTTTAGGGATATGCTATAATGCTTCTTACTAATCAGTCGATTAAAGTAATCCTTCATCAAACGAATGCTTTCGGAAGAATTGCAAAATTGGCCATTGAATTAATAGAGTTTGACATCAACTATCGACCTCGATCCACAATCAAGGCTCAAGCACTGGCCGACTTTATAGTTGAATGTACCATTCTAGATGAAGCCGAGCTTGAGCAGAATGAGATTGGCATCCCGTGGTAGCAGCCGAGCCTCTCTGAAGAAAGTGCCTACCTTCTCGAAGGTTTTTGGGCCCTTTACATAGATGGTTCATCCAACTCCGCTGGAGCAGGTGCGGGGTTAGTTTTAATCAACCCCGAGGGAGTCGTCGCTAAGTATGCGCTATGCTTCAAATTTTCTGCAACTAATAATAGGGCCGAATATGAAGCGCTAATCGCTGGGTTAAAAATAGCAAAAAAATTGAAAGTAGATTGGCTTCAAGTCTATAGTGATTCTTAATTAGTGGTCGGCCAAGTTAGTGGCAACTATGAAGTACAGAAGAAAAGTATGATAAAATATCTTGAGAAAGTAAAGGATTTGACTCTAGCCTTCAGCAGTTTTGGTATTTGACAGATTCCGAGGGTAGAAAATATGAGAGTCGATCTTCTTTCTAAATTGGCCGCTTCAGCCCCAGCCAAACTATCCAAAGAAGTATTTTTTAAAACTCTAAAGTGTCTAAGCTTAGAGGAATCACAGCTCGTTATGCAGACAGAGCTCGAGCCAAGCTGGATCGACCCATTAGTTGCCTATCTCAAAGAGGAAGTTCTTCCTCATGATCCGAAAGAAGCTTAAAATCCTAGGAATCAAGCCTCCCAGTATATTTTGTATGAGGGCAAGTTGTATAAGAGATCGTATTCGCTGCCACTGCTGAGATGTCTTTGACCTTCAAAGGCCGACTTTGCATTATGGAAAGTGAATAAAAAAATTTGTGGAAGTCATGTAGGAGCCAAGTCTCTATCACAAAAACTACTTTGGCAAGGATACTATTGGCCAACCTTATACTATGATTCTATGGAGTATGTCAAGAAATATGATCGCTGTCAGAAGAATGTAAACCTACAAAGACAGCCGATCTCCGAGCTTACTCCACTAAGCGCACCTTGACCATTTGCACAGTGAAAAATGGATATACTTGGCCCTTTTTCGATGGCATTCAGACAACAAAAGTTTTTCCTGATCGTGATCGACTATTTCACCAAATGGATCGAATTCGAATTACTAGCAAAAATTATCGAGGCCAAGGTATAGGACTTCGTCTGAAAGTCAATTGTCTGTCGGTTCGGTTTGCCCCGATCTCTCATAATAGATAATGGATGATAGTTCGCTGGGACGAGATTCGTCAAGTTCTGTGAAGATCTAAACATCTTCCATCACTTCACATCGATAGGTCACCCATAGAAAAATGGAAAAGCTGAAGTAACCAACTGGACCCTGCTGCAAGGAATCAAGATAAGGCTCGATAGAGCAAATGAGGCCTAGGTAGATGAACTCTACTACATCCTTTAAGCGTACCAAACTACTCAAAGGCTACCGATTGGGAAAATACCATTTGCCTTGGCTTTCGGAATAAAGGCAGTCATCCCAATCGAGCTTAAGCTCCCATCAGCATGGATTGTGGCCTTCAATGAGCAGCGTAACTCATAGGACCTCAGAGTTAACCTCAATCTGTTGGGAGAAAAAAGAGAGGACGCCCAGGTTCGGATGGCAGCCTACAGACAAAGGGTGGACCGATACTATAACTCCAAAGTTAGAGGTAAAATATTCAGAGTGGGGGACTTAGGGCTTTGGTTGAAGGAAAATTCAGATTTTTTGGATCAGGTTCATTTAGATCTAATCAGATTAAGAGATATATTTTAAAATTTTTTTTCTTTGATCTAGATCAGATCTGAAATATTTCAGATCTGATTCTTATTATTTTAATAATTAAAATAAATTTAAATAAATTAAACTAAATTTAATTTATCTTAAAGTGGGTAATCCTATTATCTATTGATGATCTTGTAAGCAGCGGAAGGTTCTGGATCTAGCCATGCAAGTGCCTGACCTCTATCGGTATCCACTCAGGCTGGATCTGGAGATCCTCTTTTTCTATATCATGTCTTCAAAAAATTAGATCTGGATCTGATCTGGAGGATCTTCAAAACTCCTTTTGAAGATCAGCAGTCGTCCTTTGCAGCAGCGCAGCCTTCTAGCTTTCAGTCGCCTTTCTCTGATCTAGATTGCACCAACCAAGAATCCAAATCTCTTTGGATGTGGAGAGGAGAGGGAGAAGGTGCTTTGGCATGGAGGAGGAGAGGAGAAGCAGCCTTGGGGCATGGAGAATTGTGATTTTCAATCTTAATTTGAGTTGGGCGCAGGGTCTTATTTATAGACTATCTGTGATCCAACTCCTCTTCTTCCCAACCAATCACAACCCTTTGTGAAATCAGATCTAAATCTGATTGGTGGGAATAGAGTCCCCTGGATTCCTCCTTAGAGGGTGCCTAAGACCAGTCAAAGTTGGTTCTTAGGAGAACTCTAATTGGAATCCAAAAAGGAGATGGAGTCCCTGTCCAACAGGGACTCCTAGGCGCCTCCAACTTGGGCACACGCCAAGGGTGGCGTGCGCCCTCCTCCTTGCCAGGTTCTGGTAGGGGGACAGGCCCCCACCAGCTCTCCAATAGGTGCATGACATGTGGACAGAAGTCAAAGTGTCAATGGTCAACATTTGACCAGTCAAAGGTCAGACTTTTGACCAAAGTCAAAGGAACAAGAAATGGCAGGTGACCAAAAATGGCAGGTAATGTCTTACAAAATAAGACAACCTTTTCTACTTGGACAACCTCCAGTCAGACCATAAGTGAAGGCCTCTGATTGAGCACAAACTCCTTTGGCTCAGTCAGGACAACTATATTTATGATAGTAAAAGAAGAACGTTAGGTTCAATCGAGTGCTAGCACGATTTTCTTGAACCTAATTGAATCTCATTCAGATCAATTGAACTGGATCAGTTCAATTGATGATCACCAGATTCAAACCCTTGTTTGTGTGACCCAGTTAGGTTCAGTTCTGTATGGTAATGGGATATGTCATGATCTCTATCATCGACATCATCGAAACTCCTTTCGATGGATCAGAACTCTTCTGATTCGAACAGCTAGAATGATCGATCATCTAAATCATTCTAATTGCTCCCAAAATCCACCAGTGACACCTAGCAGTATATGGTGGCAACCCATCAGAGCTGAATGCGAACCTCTTGGTGCAGCTACCTGTGTGATTAAGTTCTTCTATCTTGAGCCCCGATCAGATTAGGGTTAAGGTGAACTCGTCAAACCCTAGTCTCTGTATCATATGATGTAATCATTCGATTCAAGTCCAATGTGAAAATCTAAATAGAAACTCTTTCTATTATTTCACTCTGCCATGGCCATGGACTTCTGGACTTGATTCTCATGATCATCATAGGGCTGCTCCTCTACCACCGAGGTAGATAGATTCCATCTTGATGCTATCCAGTTCCTACAATGAACATGCTATAGCCAACATACACCTCAGGGTTCCATATGGCTAGGAGACCGAGTAATGGTGTAGTCAAACTATAACACCCTCAAGGTGAACTGCCGATGCATCCTCAGGTCAAAGAACCAGACACACTACTGCAGCATCGAGTCAGTCATTGACGAGAAGGTAGACTTCCCTAATGACTACTCGAGGTGGTCACGCTCAGTGCCCTCGTTCTCTAACGAGTACCTGTACTCTCGCTCCGGTGTCTCCACACCGTAGACTCAAGACTCATCTACTAAAGAGAAGCGATTGTACACCAACCTTCCGGATCAATCACCATCCTCGTGATGATCCTATGGTCGGGAGCATTTTATGAGTTAATAATGATTATTCATGTCTTAAATTTTCAACTCTTGAAAATATGAATTATCATTACCATTAACTCAAAGGATGTATCACAGACACTAAATACACATATGTGATAGAAAATAACCCATTTTATTGATTATTAGTCAAAATTATAATTTTGCCCCTAGAAGTGTATTACAAGTGTCAGCCAATTCTGGCTTCTAGGGCACATATATCTAACAATCTCCCACTTGTCCTAAAGCCAATTGGCTACAAGTCTAAGTCCCATCTTCTCAAGGTGGGCTTCGATCTTCTGCTGGCCCAACGGCTTTGTAAGTGGGTCTGCCACATTATCTGTGGAGTTGACTCTCTTGACCTCGACATAACCCTTCTCGAGGTAATCGCGGATGAGGTGGTATCGCCGCTCAATGTGCTTGGATTTTTGGTGAGACCTCGGCTCCTTAGCAAGGGCTATGGCGCCATTGTTGTCGCAGTATAGAGGAATGGCATCTGATGGCATTACTCCAATTTCTGCAGCAAACTTCTTGTACCAGAATGCTTCCTTCGCAGCCTCTGATGCAGCGATATATTCTGCTTCCATGGTGGAATCTGCTATCACCGTTTGCTTGAAACTCTTCCAGCTGACAGCACCACCATTGCACACAAACAGACTCCCAGATGTCGACTTTCGATCATCTATATCGGACATGAAATCCGAGTCTGTGTATCCCTGGACTTGGAGTTCTCCATTACCAAAGACCAACATCATATCCTTAGTTCTTCTCAAGTACTTAAGGATACATTTCACAGAAGTCCAGTGTTCTTCACCTGGATTTGACTGATATCTGCTTGTGACACTCACAGCATGGGCTATATCAGGTCGTGTACATAGCATGGCATACATGAGGCTCCCTATTGCAGAAGCATAAGGGATCTTGCTCATGCGTTCTATTTCCTCAGGTGTGCTAGGGCACATCTTCTTGGAAAGATGAATACCATGTCTGAAGGGTATTAATCCCCTCTTAGAGTTTTCCATACTAAACCTCTTTAGTACTTTCTCTATGTACATCTTCTGTGAAAGTCCTAGCATCCTATTCGGTCTATCCCTATAGACCTTAATTCCTAGAATAAAGGATGCTTCACCTAGGTCTTTCATGGAGAATTCCTTGGACAACCATAATTTGACTGATTCAACATCATGGGAATATCATTCCCAATAAGGAGGATGTCATCCACGTACAATACGAGGAAGACAACAGCGCTCCCACTGACCTTTTTGAAAACACATGGTTCCTCTTCATTTTTGATGAAACCAAACTTTTTGATCACATCATTGAAACGAGTGTTCCAGCTCCGAGATGCTTGCTTAAGTCCATATATGGACCTTTGCAGCTTGCAAACCTTGTGATCAGTATCACTGGATGTGAAACCTAGCGGCTGTTCCATATAGATATCTTCCTCAAGATATCCATTTAAGAATGCCATTTTCACGTCCATTTGCCATATTTCATAATCGAAATAGGCTGCAACGGCAAGCAATGTGCGGATGGATTTTAGCATAGCCACTGGGAAAAAGGTATCCTGATAGTCAATGCCTTCGCGTTGACTATAACCTTTTGCCACTAGTCTAGCCTTGAATGTCTCCACATTCCCATCTGCACCAATCTTTCTCTTGAAGATCCATTTACACCCAATAGGTACTATACCTTCTGGTGGATCTACCAAGGTCCAGACTTGGTTTGAGTGCATCGAGTCAATTTCTGACTGCATTGCCTCTAGCCATTTCTCGGAGTCGATATCTGATATCGCCTCGTTGTAGGTTTTGGGATCATCACCATGAGCACCATTACCTACGAGGAACATTTTCTCTACTTCCTCTGAAATAATACCTAAGTATCTTTCAGGGGGATGGAAAACTCTTTCCGATCTACGAGGTGGAGGAGGTAGTGTTCTTATTGGCTCAACCTGATTTGGTTCCAATTGGTCCTTAGCTCGTTGTACTTGTGAGACTTTCTCATCAAGCTTGATCTGCTTTCCAATGCCGCTATCTTGAATAAACTATTTTTCAAGAAAGATGGCATGTCGACTCACAATCACATTGTGGTCTTCTGGAATGTAGAAATAGTATCCTAATGACTCTTTAGGATATCCTATGAATCGAGCTCTAAAGGACCTAAACTCTAACTTGTCCGCTTGTTGTCTTTTGACATGAGCCGGACAACCCCAAATTCTGAGATGACTCAGACTTGGTTTCTTACCATGCCATATCTCATACGGTGTGGTAGGAACGGTTTTAGAGGGAAACCCTATTCAGTAGATAAATTGAAGTTAACAATGAATGTCCCCAAAGAAAATCAGGGAGGTCTGTGAAGCTCATCATGGATCGAACCATATCCAATAGAGTCCGATTTCTCCATTCTGAAACCCCGTTGAGTTGAGGTGTTCCTGGTGGAGTCCATTGAGAGACTATGCCATTTTTCCTTGAGATAGTCTAGGAATTTTCGGCTAAGGTATTCACCTCCTCGATCTGATCGAAGAACCTTAATGGGTTTTCTAGTTTGTTTTTCTACTTCATGTCTGAATTCTTTGAACTTTTCAAAAGCTTCAGACTTGTGTCTCATAAGATACACATACCCATACCTAGACAGATCATCGGTAAAGGTAATGAAGTAGACAAAATTGCCTCTAGCCGGCACATCAAATGGGCCGCACACATCAGTATGTACTAGGGCAAGGAGATCTGTGGCCCTTTCCCCATGTCCAACAAAAGGGAGTTTAGTCATTTTGCCTTGAAGACAAGATTCACAAGTTGGATATGACTCGGAAGTCAATGGACTCAATAGCCCATTTTTCTCCAATTTGTTGATCCTATCTTCTGCTATATGACCTAATCTCAGGTGCCATAGATATCTATCGTTTGGACTATCCCTAGGTCGTTTGGCATTCACGTTTTGCTCGATAGTTAGAATAGGTACATCAATATGTAGCTGATAAAGACCATTAATAAGAAAACCATTTGCAATTTTATTTCTTTCATAAAGAATGTTACAATGGTCCTTAAAGAAGGTAATCACATAGCCTTCTTGTGCTAAGCATGAAACAGAAATCAAATTCCTGCTAGCTGCAGGCACATAATAACAGTCTTTCAAAACTAAGTCTAAACCAGATGGTAATCGAAGAGGGTATGTTCCCATGGCTACTGCAGCAACTCTTGCTCCATTACCGATGCGTAGGATCATGTCTCCATCCCTCAGCCTCCTGCTATCCTCAAGACCCTGCATGGAAGTGCACAGATGAGCACTAGAACCAGAGTCAAGCACCCAACTGGATGCAGAAGAAATCGTAAGGTTAGACTCAATAACGAGCATACCTCCAGAAGGACCTTCCTTCTTGTTCTTCAGGGTGGCCAGGTAAGTAGGGCAGTTCCGCTTCCAATGGCCGTCGCTGTTGCAATGGAAACACTTTTCTTTGACATCGGCCTTTTTCTTCGGCTCTGCCTTCTTCTTCTTTGTTCCTTCCACCTTCTTGCTTTTTCACAGACTTCTTTTTCTTTCCATAAGACTTTCTTTTGGAAGAAGTCCATTCCATAGCAAGAACTGAGCCTTTAGAACCTTTCATAGAAAGCTCAGCGGTGACCAGCATATTCATTAATTCGGCCAAGAAATTTTGAAGTTTATGCATGTGGTAATTCATGATGAATTGCCCATATGCATCAGTCAAGGATTGCAGAATAATATCATTCTGCAGGTCCAAGTCTAACTTCACACCGAGCTTCTCAAGCTCTTCCATGTCCTTGATCATCATCAGACAGTGATCTTGGACTGACTGCCCATCACGCATCTTAGCCTTAAAAAGTCATTTCGTGACTTGATACTTGGCTGCGCGACTCTGTTCACCAAACATCTCCTATAGCAGGTGAGCCAACATTTGGCGAGCAGTCCCGATATCTTCATGTTGGCGCTGGAGCTCATCAGACATCGAGCCCAACATGTAATATCTGGCCTTATTATCTTCGTCTATCCATTTTTTCAGAGACGCTCTCTGTTCAATGGATGGACGGGCTGGTAAGGTGGGAGGGTCCTGGTCCAAAACATGGGTTAACTTCTCGAAACCCAAAATATTTTGTAGTTCCTGAGCCAATCTTTATAATTGGGTCCGAGTCAGTCTATGTGTGTCCAGGATACGTGCTAATGGGTTGGACGCAGACATTTTCCTGTAGAGAGTCAAAGATTCTAGTTAGATACTGTAATTATGACTTGACCAATTTATTTAGAAATTTTATTTTTAAATAAATTAGCTCCCACTATTTTCTCGGATCCCTACACTCCCTCTGTAGAGATGCAAAAATCTCCATGATTAATGATTTCTAGTGGGTGGTGCGGTCTCACCAACTGACTCATCACCTCACCTAACAGTTATTGGTGATGGGTTAGCCAATGAGTGAACAACTCTTGTTCAATGATTCTCTAATCATGGTGCACCCAAACTTGGTCTCTAATTCATGAATCTCACCGTATCCAAAATATTGATCCACTCCTTAGTTAAGTCAGACCCACCATTTGCATAGACTGGGTTCCTAATTGAGTCTCTCACCGTATCCAAAATATTGAGCCCAACTCATCCTCCAGCCCATAGCATCCAATGCCTAATAGACATGGTTGCATCTTTCGGTGCAACTGAGCCACTGTATCCAGTCCGAGAACAATCAACCCCGGGAAGGGCCCGCACATCTACAATGGTGGAAGACCTCAGACTTAATCTTTTCTTAGGGAGAATTGATTCAGGTCTCATTAAACTAGACTTGTCATAGTCATAACAATTATGACTAACCTAGTGGCATGGGTTAGCTCGGATTATTGACCACCTCAGATCAGAACTGTGTCAACAGATATGGCCAGGTAAGTGAGACCGGTGGAAGGAATATGCCATTAACTCATACAAGAATGCATTCAGGTCGAGTAGCTTCCAATTAAAAACCAGTCGGTCGTATGTGCCAAACTTACCTTAGACACCAAATTATTGAGTCCAGAACCAATTGGGTTAGCCTACAATCCAGACTCTAACCTCTGAGCCTAATTAGGTCTTGCTTGATCGTGACTCGATCTTGACCCAGACTTAATCCTATTAGGCTGGTCAATTTAAGCATTGTTGATCCCATCTAACCAACTCTTGATTCGGTTTGATCAACCGCTTAGACCTAATTGAGCTACCCAAGCCCGAACCCAGTATTATGAATATGTCTTAGATCTAAAATTCTCAATTTTAGACCTAATTAATATTCCATAATCTTAATTTTTAATTAAGTAGGGTTCATAAATAAAATATGCACAATAAATCCTAGGGTTTCAGGATCTAGGGTTTTGCAGAAAGTAAGTTTTGGGTTTCTGATTAAGGACGAACACGCAGCACCCCTACACATCATAAGAACACCCCATCGAATGGAAGGAGAGGGCCTTTAAACCCTTCTTCATTCTTATGATCGGACGGCCAAGAGGAACGCCTTAATCAGGAACATGCAATACTACAAAATAAGTTTTAGATCTATATCATATATCTCATATACAAATTAGATCTAATCATGGCATATTTTGCATACATCTCATGTATCGAATCATGCATATTTTCAGATCTAAATTATCTCATAATAATCTAAAAAATTAGATTTAAATTGATCTAATCAAAATAAATTCTAATCTAGATAATTATGTAGAACTATTCTACAACTAGTCTAGACATGCATCAATCATATCTCATATGATGTTTAAAATTAAATAATTTTTATTTACTATTTTTTAGATGTTATTATAACCATTATAATATCAAAAAATAGTAAATAAATAGATCTAAAATATGATTTAATCAAATTAAATTAAAAACATGCAAGACTATTCTATAGAACTATTCTATTTTAGAACTAGTCATGCATATTTTCTAATCTTAGATCCAAATCATTTAATTTTAATTTTTTTTGATTTCAGATCTGATCACATCTCATGTGACATCTAAAATTACTTATTTTCTAATTAAAATAAATTTAAAATTAGATCTAAATACTTTTAGAACCTTGGCTCTGATACCAGTTGAAGGGAAAATCCTGATTTTTCGGATCCAGGTTCGTTCAGATCTGATCAGATCAAGAGATATATTTCAAAAATTTTTTTCTTTGATCTAGATCAGATCTTGAGATATTTTCAGATCTAATTCTTATTATTTTAATAAATTAAAATAAAATTAGATAAATTAAATCAAATTTAATTTACCTTGATGTGGGTAATCCTATTACCCGTTGATGATCCTGTAAGCAGCGGAAGGTTCTGGATCTAGCCACGCAAGTGCCTGGCCTCTACCGGTATCCACTCAGGCTGGATCTGGAGATCCTCTTCTTCTCTATCACATCTCCAAAAATTAGATCTGGATCTGATCTGGAGGATCTTCAAAACTCCTTTTGAAGATCAGCAGTCGTCCTTTGCAGCAGCGCAGCCTTCTAGCTTTCAGTCGCCTTTCTCTTGATCTGATTGCACCAACCAAAAATCCAAAACTCCTTTTGGACGTGGAGAGGAGAGGGAGAAGGTGCTTTGGCATGGAGGAGGAGAGGAGAGGCAGCCTTGGGGCATGGAGAATTAATTCAATCTAATTTGAGTTGGGCGCAGGGTCTTATTTATAGACTAAGTCTGTGATCCAACTCCTCTTCTTCCCAACCAATCACAACCCTTTGTGATGAAATCAGATCTAAATCTGATTGGTGGGAATAGAGTCCCCTGGATTCCTCCTTAGAGGGTGCCTAAGACCAGTCAAAGTTGGTTCTTAGGAGAACTCTAATTGGAATCCAAAAAGGAGATGGAGTCCCTTGTCCAACAAGGGACTCCTAGGCGCCTCCAACTTGGGCACACGCCAAGGGTGGCGTGCGCCCTCCTCCTTGCCAGGTTCTGGCAGGGGGACAGGCCCCCACCAGCTCTCCAATAGGTGCATGACATGTGGTCAAAAGTCAAAGTGTCAATGGTCAACATTTGACCAGTCAAAGGTAGACTTTTGACCAAAGTCAAAGAACAAGAAATGGCAGGTGACCAAAAATGGCAGGTAATGTCTTACAAAATAAGACAACCTTTTCTACTTGGACAACCTCCAGTCAGACCATATGAAGGCCTCTGATTGAGCACAAACTCCTTTGGCTCAGTCAGGACAACTTATTTATGATAGTAAAAGAAGAACGTTAGGTTCAATCGAGTGCTAGCACGATTTTCCTTGAACCTAATTGAATCTCATTCAGATCAATTGAACTAGATCAGTTCAATTGATGATCACCAGATTCAAACCCTTGTTTGTGTGACCCAGTTAGGTTCAGTTCTGTATGGTAATGGGATATGTCATGATCTCTATCATCGACATCATCGAAACTCCTTTCGATGGATCAGAACTCTTCTGATTCGAACAGCTAGAATGATCGATCATCTAAATCATTCTAATTGCTCCCAAAATCCACCAGTGACACCTAGCAGTATATGGTGGCAACCCATCAGAGCTGAATGCGAACCTCTTGGTGCAGCTACCTGTGTGATTAAGTTCTTCTATCTTGAGCCCCGATCAGATTAGGGTTAAGGTGAACTCGTCAAACCCTAGTCTCTGTCATATGATGTAATCATTCGATTCAAGTCCAATGTGAAAATCTAAATAGAAACTCTTTCTATTATTTCACTCTGCCATGGCCATGGGCTTCTGGACTTGATTCTCATGATCATCATAGGGCTGCTCCTCTACCACCGAGGTAGATAGATTCCATCTTGATGCAATCCAGTTCCTACAATGAACATGCTATAGCCAACATACACCTCAGGGTTCCATATGGCTAGGAGACCGAGTAATGGTGTAGTCAAACTATAACACCCTCAAGGTGAACTGCCGATGCATCCTCAGGTCAAAGAACCAGACACACTACTGCAGCATCGAGTCAGTCATTGACGAGAAGGTAGACTTCCCTAATGACTACTCGAGGTGGTCACGCTCAGTGCCCTCGTTCTCTAACGAGTACCTGTACTCTCGCTCCGGTGTCTCCACACCGTAGACTCAAGACTCATCTACTAAAGAGAAGCGATTGTACACCAACCTTCCGGATCAATCACCATCCTCGTGATGATCCTATGGTCGGGAGCATTTTATGAGTTAATAATGATTATTCATGTCTTAAATTTTCAACTCTTGAAAATATGAATTATCATTACCATTAACTCAAAGGATGTATCACAGACACTAAATACACATATGTGATAGAAAATAATCTTAGATTAAAATTTTTTTAATTTTATTCGCCGGGGAATATCTCACCCACAAAGAGGCCCAATTGGAAGGCCCATAATGAGGAGTTGCCAGCTTATCGCGAGAGTCGAGGAGAGCCCCGCTTAGTCAAAAATGAGATGTAGAGTAATTTTTCGTCAATAAAACTCTTTCATTTCAATGTTATTATTTGTTAGTGTAAAAACTATGTGATGACAGAGAAGAAGCAATCAATAATGGCCATATTAGGAACAGGAGGAGAATCTCGTCTTAATGTGAGCAAAATCAAAAACCTCATTCATTTTAGATGAGATGAGGGGAGAGGCCCTAACAATGGCTTTTATGTGCCCCCACAGTCCATTAGGAATAGGAGAAAAACCTCATCCTAACATGAGCAAAGTCAAAAACCTCATTCATTTTAGACAAGATGGAGGGAGAGGCCTTAATAATGGCCCTTATGTGCCCCCCATAGTCCATTAAGAACAGGAGGAGAACCTCGTCCTAATGTGAGCAAAGTCGAAGATCTCATTCATTTTAGATGAGATGGGGGAGAGACCCTGACAATGGCCCTTATGTGCCCCCACAGCTCATTAGGAGCAGAAGGAAAACCTCATTCTAACGTGAGCAAAGTCGAAGACCTCGTTCATTTTAGACGAGATGAGGGAGAGGCCCCTAACAATGGCCCTTAAGTGCCCCCATAGTCCGTTAGGAGTAGGAGGAGAACTTCATCCTAACGTGAGCAAAGTCGAAGAGTGAGGCCCTGACAATGGCCCTTATGTTCCCCCACAGTCCGTTAGGAACAGGAGGAGAACTTCGTCCTAACGTGAGCAAAGTTGAAGATTTTAGACAACATGAGAGGAAAGGCCCCGACAACAATCCTAAATATGCCCCTACGGTCTATTAGGAACAGGAGGAGAATCTCATCCTAGCATGAGCAAAGGTCAAAACCCCATAGACTAAAGACATGGAGAAGAAAGAAGCTCGATGGAGAATTCTTACATACACTTTTTCTCGACAACCTAACTACGTCAAATATGAAAAATAGAACCTTATTCTGATTTGCAAGAGAGATCCTAGTTCGATGTCCACAACGAGCTCGGCATTTGCAACAAGCAGCAAGTGCGGAAACCCGAGACCATAATTCTCCCCTGAGCTTCAACTTCAACGTCAACCTTGGCTGGAGATAAGATCTCCTTCGAGCTCCAACTTCAACCTCGGTCGGAGATAAGATCTCCTCGAGCTCCAACTTTAACCTTGGCTAGAGATAAGATCTCTCCCGAGCTCCAACTTCAACGTCAACAGGAACTTCAACATCAACCTCGACAGAAGATAAGATCTCCCCCGAGCTTCAACTTCAACGTCAACAGAAACTTCAACATCAACCTTGACAGAAGATAAGATCGCCCCCGAGTTTCAATCTGAATGGATGCAGAACCCGAAAGAGCACTTCAGCAATCATCTTTTTGTACTTCCTTCGAATTTCGAACTCAAAAGTGGAGAAGACTATTATTGGGGATAAACTCCACTCCCATCAAAGTCCAGTCTGATGCTTAGCTGCAACTGATAATCACGGAAGAGCTTCGATCAGGAATTCTCCCTCCAGCGGTCGAATTTTTGCAGTAGCCGAACTCCTCCAGTGGTCGAACTCCAATCGAACTCCTTCAACTGGCCGAATTCCAACCGAACTCCTTCAGTCGACCGAACTCCTCAGTGATTGAACCCCAGTCGAGCTCCTCCAGCATCTGAACTACTTTCAAATTTCTTTAGGAGCCGAGCTCCTTCCAGACTTCTCGTTCAGTCGGATTCCTACAGGAGCCAAACTCCTTTCGAATTTCTCCAGCAGTCGGATTCCTCTAGGGGTCGAACTCCTTCTGGACATCTTCTTCAGTCGGATTTCTTCAGGAGCTGAACTTCTTTCGGACCTCTCCTTCAGTCGGATTCCTTCAGGAGCCGAATTTCTTTCGAATTTCTCCAGCAATCGGATTCCTCTAGAAGCCAAACTTCTTTCAGACATCTCCTTCAGTTGGATTCCTCCAGGAGCCAAACTCCTTCCAGATTCTCCTTCAGTCAAATTCCTTTAGAAGCTGAACTCCTTCCAAATTTCTGCAACAGTCAAATTTCTCCAAAAGCCAAACTCCTTTCGGATCCAATAGTCGAATTCCTTCAGGAGCCGAACTTCTTCTAGATCTCTCCTTCAATCGGATTCCTCTAGATTTCTTCAGGAGCCGAACTCCTTTCAAATTTCTCCAAAGAACTCCTTTCGGATTTCTCCAGTAGTCGAATTCCTCCAGGAGACGAACTTCTTTCGGACATCTCCTTCAGTCAGATTCCTCTAGGAGCCGAACTCCTTTCGGATTGTCCTTCAGTTGAATTCCTCCAGGAGTCAAACTCCTTCTGGATTCCTCCAATAGTCAAATTCCTCCAGGAGCCGAACTCCTTTCGGATTCTCCTTCAGTCGGATTTCTTCAGGAGCCAAACTCCTTCCAAACCTCTTCTTCAGTCAGATTCCTCTAGGAGCCAAACTTCTTTCAGATTTCTCTAGCAGTCGGATTTCTCTAGGAGCCGAACTTCTTCCAAACCTCTCCTTCAGTCGAATTCCTCCAAGAGCCGAACTCCTTCAAGACATCTCCTTCAATCAAATTCTTCCAGGAGCCGAACTCCTTCTGAATTTCTCCAGCAGTTAGATTCCTCCAAGAGTCGAACTTCTTTCAAATTTTTTCTTCAGTCGAATTCCTCCAGAAGTTGAACTTCTTTCGAATTTTTTCAGCAGCCGAATTTCTTCATGAGCCGAACTCCTTCCGGACCTCTCCTTCAGTCGGATTTCTTCGGATTCGTCCCAGAGCCGAACTCCTTTCGGATTTCTCCAGCAGTCAGATTCCTCCAGGAGTTGAACTCCTTTCGGACATCTTCTTCAGTCGAATTCCTTCAGGAGCCGAACTCCTTTCAGATTCTCCGTCAGTTGGATTCCTCTAGAAGCCGAACTCCTTCCAGATTCCTCCAGCAGTCCGATTCCTCTAAGAGCCAAACTCCTTCTAGATTCTCCTTCAATCAGATTTCTCTAGGAGCCGAACTCCTTCCAAATTCCTCCAGCAGACGAATTTCTCTAGGAGCCAAACTCCTTTCGAACTTCTTCTTTAGTCGGATTCCAAATGCCTACTTCCTCCAGACGATTACAAATGTCATTATCAGTCTATTACGAGTGACATCTCTCTCCGTAATAAATTTTACGTGGCTCAGAGCGGCCCACTATCGGACGGTTACGATCATCATTATTAGTCTATTATGAGCGACACCTCTCTTCGTAATAAATTTTACGTGGTCTAGAGTGGCCCACTATCGGACGGTTACAATAAGCTCCGTCTATATAAAAGGATCCTTCAAATACATTTTTTCTAGGCTCTTTACTCCTTCCCCAAAATTTTGTTGAATTCATATCCGAGCACTCTATTTCTGTTGGCTAGAAGAGCTGACTTGATCATCGAAGAATCCTATCGGAGCTACAACCACCAACTTCGGATGAAACTTTATTTTGCAGGTCACCGACGGCGACCTCATCTTTTCCAACTCCAGCTCGATCGGACGTCAACCAGATTTTGCACTAACACTAGCAATAGGAGCAAAGATTTCATCAAAATGAATTTTTTCTTTTTAATTATAATCTTTAGCAACTAATCTAGCTTTATTTCTTATAACTACTCTATTTTTATCTAATTTATTCTTATATATCCATTTTATTCCAGCTGTGGAGTGATCTACATGTCTACTTATTAATATCTAAACATTATTCTTTTTCAATTGATTAAGTTCCTCTTGCATTGCATTAAACCAATTAGGATTATTTTTAGCTTCTTCAATTAATTTAGGTTCTATTTAAGATATAAAAGCTAAATGATTATTGATATTTTGGTCGAGTTCTTTCCTCTTGTGATAAATCATCAATAATAAGATCTTTTAGATGTCTATAAGCAAACCTCCATTCCTTGAATAGATTGTCATTTTGTTCTTGAGTGCTCTTATAATTTTCATCTTCTCCAGCATCCTTGCCATCTAGTTTGCCATTTTGTGCTAGAGTTTTCTTTAGTATGAGATTTTTCATTCCTTTATCTAAAGTTCTGGCATCATCATCAATAATATTTTTCTTTCTTAAAAATATGCGATTAGTTTCATTAAACATAATATAAATAGACTCTTCAATAACTAAGATTCTCTTGTTGAAGATTCTATACGTCTTATTAGATGAAGAGTGTCCTAAAAAGATATATATATTCATCTGACTTAGTATTAAATTTATTATTTTCATTATTCAAAATAAAACATCGATAACCAAAAAATATAAAAAAGCTTATATTAAGTTTTATTCTTTTTCAAAACACATAAGAAGTTTTTTTTAAATCTATCGAATAAAAGCATAATATAAAATATAATATGCTGTATTAATTACTTTCACTCAAAAGTATCTTAAAAGGTTGCTTTCATACAACATTGTATGGATTATTTCTTCTAAGATTCTATTTTTTTTTCTATTATTCCATTCTATTTAGGTGCCCCGAGGCGCTAAAAAATTATGTTTAATTCATTTTTTATTATAAAAACTTTCAAATTATTGATTTTTAAATTTAGTTCTATGATCATTTCTAATGTCTACAATAGTTGAATTCTTTTTATATATTTGAAACTTTCTGATAGAACTTTGAAAATATAGAAAATGCTTCAATTTTTTATGCTAAAAATAAAACCCAAGTAAGATGTGAAAAATTATCTACTATCACAAGTCTATATCTTTTTCCTTCTAAGCTTGTGGTCCTAGTAGGTCTAAATAAGTTCATATGAATTAATTTTAAAAATCTAGAAGTTGATACAAGATTTCTTAGTTTGAAAAAGCTTCTAGTTTATTTTCTAAGTTGACATGCATTATAAATTTTATTTTTTTCAAAATTCATCTTTGGTAAATTTTTTATAAGATCTTTGTTAATAAATTTTGAAATCAAATCCATACTAGCATGATCTAATATACGTTGTCATAACCAACTAGTCTCATTAACTTTGATATCCATTGCAACTATAAGAAAGTTGAGATATACCCACGTAAAAGATAATGGATAAAGGCCTAAAAATATGAGGATACGTCTACATCCATATTGGTACATACGTTTGGTTAAACGTTGGTATGTCTGGCATGGGTGTAGTTTATATCCATATTATTTCTTTCGATGGGTGTATCCCTTATTTTACCCACGTAACATTTAATATAGGTAAGAGTATATATGTGGGTATAGATCTAGTATACATCCTCCTTTATTAAAGGTGGATAACTAAATACACACAAATCAGAATTCATGGAAGTTATCAAAGCATGGATATAAATGGACTTCTACTATCAATAATAAAACATAGGTAGATAATGAACTTTTAGATATTACTATCCTATCCAATTTCAAAATATGGATCATCTGTAATAATAAATAAAAATAGAAATGATGCATTGATAACTTATTTAAGCATCCGGTACCATTGAATAATATATGAAGACTAGTAGCTTCAAAGAGATAAAATAACTATAAATAAGATAATTTTCAACATTGTATTAAAGAAAATCAAACATACATAGTGGTAGTCTCAAAAAAATATCCCAACTATCTTATTAGTTTCATTAAAATTTAAAGAACAAGGCCATATACTATCAGATTTTTAAATATAAAAGAAAGTAAACACTAGAACTCAAATATGGAATAAACAAGTTTCAGCTGATTTCCTATACTTTATACATAAGTTCTAAGCTCACTTTTGCTATGTTAAAAAGAGAATAAAATAAAGTTAAATTGATGACATCAAAAAATTAATTTTGTAAAATCTGAAAGTTCATCAACTTATGAAGGCATCAGCAAGATAATTCTTATTTTTCTTTTGCACCATCCACGCACGCACGCATGCATAATCAGGTGCTTTGAATATGTAAAATGAGAGCTATAGAAAAATCACAGAGGCATTATATGGAAGCAGCTGAAAGAGTGGCTTCCATATTGCAAACAAATAATTTAAGAATCCTCCAGGACAAAATGTTGTCAATCGAGGAAATGCTCAAATAGCAGGCCACCATATTACTGGATAATGCTTTGTCCATAATAAGTCTACCATTTAGGCAATGAAATAAGCAAATGCAACCAAGAGATTGGAAAAAGAAACCATGGACATAAAGTTTCCTAAATACTATATAACAACACAATATACCATTAGGAAGTATATGACAGTACATTAAATTAACTTTCTCTTGCTTTAATCAGCAGTGAAATAGCAGAGACATAGCTCCAAAAGGTACAGAACCGCAAAAATATACAAAGCAAACAAGCATACAACAACTTGAAAACACACTAGAAACTAACCTCAAAAAGGTATTCTGCGCACCCAGAAATATTGCATAGCAATGTCCTTTTTGATTCTATTTTTCTCCTTCATTTTGCATAATAATTGAATCTCTGCAAATGAGAATTGTTGAATACATGAGGTTCAACACATTGCATTTTTTTGTACTAGTAATTTATTCCATGCAACATGAGTGAAAATTCCAACAATACATTGAATTACTGCTTTATTAAGAAGCTGACATGGCAATCAAATTACTACTTTACTAGTAATGGTAGTAAGCAGTCATAACATTATATCGAATCATAAAACCTTAATAGTTACAGCTGCCTCTAAGGTTTAATCGAATATTCCTAAAATAAAAAAACCTGAAATTTCTATCAGAAAAGGGAATAATAAGAACCCAAGGAACTTCAAAATGAGAAAGAAAACTCATAGCCTATAAAGCTGAAGAACTTTATGACAATAGATAATTCCAGTTCCATTATCTGAGAGGGTCTAGGAACAGTCGCAAATAAACACCGACTTTTATTTTCTAATATTTTTTTAATTATAAAAGGACATACAAGTTCACAAAATATCATGATTCTGTAGAAAAACCAAATGCTACACGCAACTCAAAGTCCTTGCGATATGTGTTCATATAAATTAAGATGAGTATCATAAGTTTATTATACCTTCAAGATGCATGCTTCTACTCTAGCTAATTTCTCGTACTTATCCTGACAACAATTCAAATAGGATATCTCGGAAAGTATTCTTGTGGAGAAATAATGAAGCAGCCAATGGAGTCATACATCCGATCACAAAGGGAGCAACGCTCCACCACATCAACTCTCTCGCAACAAGGTCATCTTATGATTAGTAATTCCGACCACGACTTGCATCTTAAAGTGGAGTTTGAAATTTAAGACCAATGTTGAAGAGTTTTATTAGTATTTGAAGTGGAGTTTGAATTGATGCTTTGCAGATTTTTTTTTTTTATTTCTCTGCTTCTTCTGTTACCTTCCTATCCATCCTCTCCAACTGAAAATAAAGGGTAAGCCACATGAGCTGAAGCCATAATATATAAATACTAGTCTCTGGACACATGCCATCACCGTGGATTACTTGCTCTTTTTGAGTAAATTTGGTTGCTCTCATTCAGCTTAATGTCTACTTACTATTTTTAAATGACATATTACATATTAGATAAAAAATATATTTTCTAAAGAAGGATTTATTGAAGTAAGGAAAGCTAGATCAACTCTAATCTCTCCCATCCCAAATATTTCTCATATTCCAAAGTTCGCTTCACTTCCTTTAAATAGGGTACTTTTGGAAAGCGCCATGGGGTCCCATATGTTTCTTCTCGTGCACAACCACATAAGATGTATATCAAAATTGATTGCTCAAGAGTTCTCATTAGACATAGGGGAGTAAGATATAACAACATATACACAAAAACAAATACACATACATACTGATGTATGTACATATGTATTTGTATAAGATATATTATAAAAAAATTAAGCATATTTAAATTATTCAAAGGCATTTAGCATCTCATTATCTAGTTTTTTGTTTTCTATTAATTAAATTGTAGACCGTAAAAACTTCACAAAACTCATTTTTGGAAAACAAAGGTTTGGAAAATGTTGTCTAGGATTAAAGGGGTGGAGGTAATAGAAAAGGTTAATTGTCAACAAAATCTTGACTTTTTAGAAAAATTTAGCATCTGGGAACCAATTTTTCTTAATCAACACATGTTTCATGCTGCATGTAAAGTTTTCTTTTATGATAAAATCAGAAGATTTTTCTTTTGTTATTTAAAAAATGTTCAGTCTTATAAAATGCTCTTTCTAACAAGGTAGTTGATTGTTAAAAAGATTAAGCAAATATAGGTAGAACAGAAAGGAAATTTATGAATATGAGAAATGCTACTTTCAAATCTATCATTTATTAATATGAAAAGTTCTACTTTTGATCTGCGCAAAGAAAATCTGAGGTTATTTGAATCTATGTCACATGG
This sequence comes from Cocos nucifera, assembly GCA_006176705.1. Lineage (NCBI taxonomy): Eukaryota > Viridiplantae > Streptophyta > Magnoliopsida > Arecales > Arecaceae > Cocos > Cocos nucifera. The sequence goes on from QRFJ01000460.1 coordinate 58,641, forward strand.
TTTGAAAAGAATAACGGAAGACTGCATGGCACAAACTGAATCAGCATAAAGCATTTAGAAATGGTTGCAGTGGCGCATACTTGAGATAGCCTTGCAAAGAAAAACAACTGGCACGAAACAATATATATATATATATATATATATATATATATATATATATATATATATATATATATATATATATTGTTTAAATTTTCACGACCCGAATCACAATATTTACATTCAAAGGCACAGTCACAAATTAGTGTGATGGTGCCTTATGTCCAACAAACCCTAAGTTTAGGTAACGTCAATATCAGAATTTTGGCGACTTCTCACTTAACGTTTTATAGATAAGTATGCCATTTTGATCGGGAAAAAAAAAAAGCAACTATGGTTGGAAGACCAAATCATGAAAAAAGGAAAAAAAGAATCTAGCTTACATGCAACCTAAAATGAAAGAAAAATTCATCTGACTTTGAGCTTTTGTTTCTTTTCCTCGAATTAATGCAGGCACACAATTCATCAAACATTTGAACAGCCAAACAAAATATATCAAAATAAAGTAGATTTAAGAATACCAAAAAATCCAAAAGAAAGCAGGGCGAATTCAAATGAGATCGCAACTTGGATAAAAGGAAAAAGAAGGAAAGAAAGAAAAAAAAAAAAAAAAAAAGCAAAAATAAAAAATCGAACTTATAGAGTGCCAGTTCGTCCTCCTTTTGCGCAAAAAAGATGGGAGTGGAATGGAAGGAGGCGGATATGGTCGAAGGAGAAGCGGCACAAGGTCCCAAGACCATGGCTCGTGTCGCATGATTCATGATTTCTTTGAGAAGAGGACACGAGAAAAAGAGGTAGGATCTCAAGCCCATCGTCTTCGTCCACAAAGTACCATTTTAATGTGGATTCTCTGGGTTCTTAGCAAGCCTCGTCTCGATCTTCCTATTTTTCTCCCGTCTGGCTAGAGGGGGCAGTCATCGATGACCATAACTGGCCTGGTCCGGTGACCGGCAGCAGTCAACAACGGCGGCAAGCAAGATTAAAAAAAATAGGGGATTCAATTTTTTTTAATGCAATTTTTGGTGGAAAAACTCATCAAAAATTCAAGATTAAAACCAAGAATTATTAAGGGAATAAGATGGGAGGGATTTACCTAGTCCTTGACAAAGTTTGATCCAGTTTCCGACGACCAAAAGTAAGAGAATCCATCAGCAATCCAAAAGAAAGAATGGGAAGAAAAATAGCATAAACTTGGCAATTTTTTGTGAGAAAAATCAGTACGTTATAGGCCTTTAAATAGATTTCATTGGGGAGGAATTAGAGTTGGATTTAAACCGGATTTTTGAATAGATTTGGGACTTCTAATCGGAGAAGGAAAAGAAATCTGTTCAGGAGTTCCTCTTCCACGTTTCCTTTTTTTTTTTTTTTTTTTTTTTGAAAAATTGTATAGAGGTTGCACCTAATGCCGACTACTCTCCTGGCTCTGATCGCTGCTCGACAGTTCACCCTTACAAAACTAGAAGCAACGAAAGTTAGGATTAGGGTTTTTTTTGTTTGTAAGGAAAAGAGGGAACGACATCTAAGGTGGGAGATTTTTTTTTTTTTGGATAAAAAAAAGGGAGATTGAAAATATTGTATTAAAATAAAAAATTATAAAAAAATTATAAATTAAGTTAATAGATTGGATTTAATTTTAAATTAATCTAAATATATTAAATTTAAGTTAATTTATTTTAATGAGATAATTTGATCAAATCTAATTACAATCTATTGAAATAAGATGACTTAATAATAGAGGAGCAATTTATCTCACCTTAAGAAAGATGATAGATCTCTATGATATGAAAATTTGATTTAAATTTTAATCAAATTTTTGGATTGGCATTCTATTTATTTTAAATTTAAGTTAAATTTTAAATAAAAAAAGATCCGAATGAAATTTGTATTTAGATTTCGATCCATTTGGATCCAAGTCCAAAAATCCAAAATCTGAGCAAAAATATTTTTTATTAATAACTTTTAAAAAATAAAAAGTGACTTAATAGTAGGAAAGCAATTTATCTTATCTTAAGGATGATAATGGATCTTTGTAACCCAAAAATTTAACTCAGATTTTATTCAAAATTTTGGATTGGCATTCTACTTATTTTGGATTTAGGTCTAACGTGAAATCAAAAAATATGATCCAAATGAAATTTACACTTGGATTTGGATCCATTTGGATCCGAATCCAAAAATCTAAAATCTGATCAAAAAATTTTTTTATTGATAATTTTTAAAAAATAAATATAAAATTTTATTTGAAAATCTAAAATTTGATCTAAATCCAATCTGATTTTTTGGATTCGGATCTCACTAGCTTTCTTCAAGTCAGACTAGGATCCAGGTCTCACCTAGTGTATTCGTATTCAAACTCAAATCTAGATTTTGACTAGCAGTTTGGTTTCTAATTTAGATCCTTACAAGATTCATTTCAAGTTTGACCCATTACTCAATTTGCTATAAATTTATTTTTATTAAGCAGTCTAAATCTAAGATATTCTATTTTTATTTAATATACTTTCTTATTTTTATTTAATTTTATTTTCACATAAGTTGGATTTTGGAAGGGAACACTGATCGGATGGTTTGCATGTGAAGTGAGACTTGAACGATGCTAGCTTGGAATTATCAGCTTACTATTTGACTTGGAATTTATTTCTTTTCTATATGATAATGTTTCGTCGGATAAAATTGGTTTAGGTGTGTAGGGGCTGATGAAAATTTATTGATTTAAGCTTGTCTTTAAAAATATCAAGTCAACTTTAAAGGTGATAGTGCCGGTGTTTTTTTTCTTTTTTTTGTTTTGATGCTTCTTTCTTGATGCCAGTCAATTTTCACCAACACTTACTATATTTTTTAACAAATTTGAGTTATCCATATTTATCCATTAGTAGATTTGATTTACTCATATTTAATCATCAAAATATAAGTTAAAAATTAATTATAATATTTTCATGTTTGATAAATATAGGTATATGCAATCTTTTTTTCAGAATTTGATCTTCTATCCATGTATGTATTTTATGTGACTAAAAAGCATGGATGTATGTGACTTTTATTATAGTGCATTAATCATTCTTTATGGAGAGATCATCAAGATTAACTATATAGATATTGCCATGTTTATATCCAATGAGCATAATACCATTATTATTGGGACTAGAAACAATGCATATTAAGGATTTAAAAGCAATTTTAAAACCTTCAACACAAAATTGACTAATGCTAAGTAAATTATATTTTAAATTATCTACTAATAAAATATTTTTAATATAGGTAGAGGGAGTGATGCAAATGTTATCAATTACAATGATGTAACCTTTGTTATTATCGTCAAAGGTTACCACCTTGTCTTTCTTAGCTTCAAGGGTGACAAATTTTGATGTATCACCCATTACATATCTTGAGTAGCCACTATCAAAGTACCAACTTCGTTTTCTTTCATTGGTTATAAAATATACCTACAAGAAAAAATTAATTTATAATTTTAGATATTTAAGCTTTCTTAGGTTCTTTAAGGTTAGTCATAATTAATGGTTCTTTTTAAAATTCAAATCTTTTTAACTTTGTTGTTACTTCATTTTCTAAAATCACAAGAGAAAGCTTTATATCTAGGCTCGCCACAATAAAAATAAGTAATATTTTGAGATGCAATTGATGAAGATTTAATAAAAGATTTTTTTTTTTTAATTTTTTATTTCTTATAGGAAATAAAACTAAGTCCAGTTTTGTTAAAAATGGCTCTTTGAGTACTTAAAGCCGTTTGTAATTTTTTAGAGCTCACAGTAAATTTTTCAATAATGGATTTGAGTTTTTCAACTTCTTTCTTTAAATCTTGATTTTCTTTATATAAATTTTTTTCTTTCAAGTATTATTTTTTTCTTTAATCAAATTATGATCAGATCTTTCAAGTTCTTTATTCTTCAAACGAGCTTTTTAAATTTATCTAAAAGATCATAGAATGTATCTTATAATTCATCAAAAGTAAAATCTAGCTTAGTTTCATATGTTATCTCCTCCTCATATGTCATAAGACAGGTTTGTCATGTATTGTATTTCTTCATGAGTCTTCACTACTGCTCCAAGTGATCATGACTATCTTCGTCTTGATTTTTTCTAAAAATTTCTTCGTCTTGATTTTTTTTAAAAAATTTCTTAAGAAGAGAGTAGTTAATTTTGAAGTGCTCAGGCTTCTTGCACTTATAGCACATGAGCTATGTTTTTTTTCTTTCTCCTTGCTCGGTTCATTATTTGATAAAAATTTTCTTCTAAAATTTTATCTCTTTTTTCTCATGAACCTTTTGAATTTTTAACTGATAAGTGCCATATGCTCATCTTCTTCTCCTTCCTCTGACTCTTCACTATCTTCCTCCTCTTTTGCTGTGAATTTATAGACAATTGTCTTCTTTTTCTTAGTTTTTTCTTCATTATTTTGCTTCATGGTTAACTCATAAGTCATGAGAGAACCAAGAAATTCTTTAAGAGACATAATGTTAAAGTTCATGTTTTCTTGAATAGCTATTATTTTGGTCTCCCAAGCTTTAGAAAGTGATCTAAGAATTTTTAAAGCAAGCTCACTATTAATATAAGACATTTCTAAGCTTTTAAGATCATGAATAATATCAAAAAATCTAAAAAATATTTATATAATTGATTCATTTTACTCCATTTTAAATGATTTATATTTGTGAATAAGCATATTTATTTTATATTCTTTAACTTGGTTGGTACCGTCATAGGTAACCTTTAGTCTATCCCATATTTTTTTAACAGAAATACAACTAAAATCCTATTAAATTCATTAGCATCAAAAAGGCAATAAAAAATATTCATGATTTTTATATTTAGTCGAACCATTTTCTTATCTAGGTCTTCTCAATTCTTTTTGGATTTGAGAGTGACAACACCAACTACCATGATTATGGGTGTACATAGTGAAGAAAAATTCTGATTTCTTTGATCAGGTTCGTTCAGATCTAATCAGATTAAGAGATATATTTTAAAATTTTTTTTCTTTGATCTAGATCAGATCTGAGATATTTCAGATTTGATTTTTATTATTTTAATAATTAAAATAAAATTAAATAAATTAAATCAAATTTAATTTACCTTGAAGTGGGTAATCTTATTATTCGTTGATGATCCTGTGAGCAGCGAAAGATTCTGGATCTAGCCATGCAAGTGCCTGACCGCTACCGGTATCCACTCGGGCTGGATCTGGAGATTCTCTTCTTCTCTATCACATCTCCAAAAATTAGATCTAGATCTGATCTAGAGGATCTTCAAAACTTCTTTTGAAGATCAGCAGTTATCCTTTGCAGCAGCGCAGCCTTCTAGCTTTCAGTCGCCTTTCTTTGATCTGGAATCGCACCAACCAAGGTCCAAAACTCCTTTTGGACGTGGAGAGGAGAGGGGAGAAGGTGGGTTTGGCATGGAGGAAGGAGGGGAGAGGCAGCCTTGGGGCATGGGGATTTTAATTTTTCAATCTTATTAATCTTTCTTGAGTTGGGCGCAGGGTCTTATTTATAGACTAAGTCTGTGATCCAACTCCTCTTCTTCCCAACCAATCACAACTCCTTTGTGAAATCAGATCTAAATCTGATTGGTGGGAATAGAGTCCCCTGGATTCCTCCTTAGAGGGTGCCTAAGACCAGTCAAAGTTGGTTCTTAGGAGAACTCTAATTGGAATCCAAAAAGGAGATGGAGTCCTTGTCCAACAAGGACTCCTAGGCGCCTCCAACTTGGGCACACGCCTAGGGTGGCGTGCGCCCTTCTCCTTGCCAGGTTCTGGCAGGGGGACAGGCCCCCACCAGCTCTCCAATAGGTGCATGACATGTGGTCAAAAGTCAAAGTGTCAATGGTCAACGTTTGACCAGTCAAAGGTAGACTTTTGACCAAAGTCAAAGAACAAGAAATGGCAGGTGACCAAAAATGGCAGGTAATGTCTTACAAAATAAGACAACCTTTTCTACTTGGACAACCTCCAGTCAGACCATATGAAGGCCTCTGATTGAGCACAAACTCCTTTGGCTCAGTCAGGACAACTTATTTATGATAGTAAAAGAAGAACGTTAGGTTCAATCGAGTGCTAGCACGATTTCCTTGAACCTAATTGAATCTCATTCAGATCAATTGAACTAGATCAGTTCAATTGATGATCACCAGATTCAAACCCTTGTTTGTGTGACCCAGTTAGGTTCAGTTCTGTATGGTAATGGGATATGTCATGATCTCTATCATCGACATCATCGAAACTCCTTTCGATGGATCAGAACTCTTCTGATTCGAACAGCTAGAATGATCGATCATCTAAATCATTCTAATTGCTCCCAAAATCCACCAGTGACACCTAGCAGTATATGGTGGCAACCCATCAGAGCTGAATGCGAACCTCTTGGTGCAGCTACCTGTGTGATTAAGTTCTTCTATCTTGAGCCCCGATCAGATTAGGGTTAAGGTGAACTCGTCAAACCCTAGTCTCTGTCATATGATGTAATCATTCGATTCGAGTCCAATGTGAAAATCTAAATAGAAACTCTTTCTATTATTTCACTCTGCCATGGCCATGGACTTCTGGACTTGATTCTCATGATCATCATAGGGCTGCTCCTCTACCACCGAGGTAGATAGATTCCATCTTGATGCAATCCAGTTCCTACAATGAACATGCTATAGCCAACATACACCTCAGGGTTCCATATGGCTAGGAGACCGAGTAATGGTGTAGTCAAACTATAACACCCTCAAGGTGAACTGCCGATGCATCCTCAGGTCAAAGAACCAGACACACTACTGCAGCATCGAGTCAGTCATTGACGAGAAGGTAGACTCCCTAATGACTACTCGAGGTGGTCACGCTCAGTGCCCTCGTTCTCTAACGAGTACCTGTACTCTCGCTCCGGTGTCTCCACACCGTAGACTCAAGACTCATCTACTAAAGAGAAGCGATTGTACACCAACCTTCCGGATCAATCACCATCCTCGTGATGATCCTATGGTCGGGAGCATTTTATGAGTTAATAATGATTATTCATGTCTTAAATTTTCAACTCTTGAAAATATGAATTATCATTACCATTAACTCAAAGGATGTATCACAGACACTAAATACACATATGTGATAGAAAATAACCCATTTTATTGATATTAGTCAAAATTATAATTTTGCCCCTAGAAGTGTATTACAAGTGTCAGCCAATTCTGGCTTCTAGGGCACATATATCTAACAATCTCCACTTGTCCTAAAGCCAATTGGCTACAAGTCTAAGTCCCATCTTCTCAAGGTGGGCTTCGATCTTCTGCTGGCCCAACGGCTTTGTAAGTGGGTCTGCCACATTATCTGTGGAGTTGACTCTCTTGACCTCGACGTAACCTTCTCGAGGTAATCGCGGATGAGGTGGTATCGCCGCTCATGTGCTTGATTTCTGATGAGACCTCGGCTCCTTAGCAAGGGCTATGGCGCCATTGTTGTCGCAGTATAGAGGAATGGCATCTGATGGCATTACTCCAATTTCTGCAGCAAACTTCTTATACCAGAATGCTTCCTTCGCAGCCTTCTGATGCAGCGATATATTCTGCTTCCATGGTGGAATCTGCTATCACCATTTGCTTGAAACTCTTTCAGCTGACAGCACCACCATTGCACACAAACAGACTCCCAGATGTCGACTTTCGATCATCTATATCGGACATGAAATCCGAGTCTGTGTATCCCTGGACTTGGAGTTCTCCATTACCAAAGACCAACATCATATCCTTAGTTCTTCTTAAGTACTTAAGGATACATTTCACAGAAGTCCAGTGTTCTTCACCTGGATTTGACTGATATCTGCTTGTGACACTCACAGCATGGGCTATATCAGGTCGTGTACATAGCATGGCATACATGAGGCTCCCTATTGCAGAAGCATAAGGGATCTTGCTCATGCATTCTATTTCCTCAGGTGTGCTAGGGCACATCTTCTTGGAAAGATGAATACCATGTCTGAAGGGTATTAATCCCCTCTTAGAGTTTTTCATACTAAACCTCTTTAGTACTTTCTCTATGTACATCTTCTGTGAAAGTCCTAGCATCCTATTCGGTCTATCCCTATAGACCTTAATTCCTAGAATAAAGGATGCTTCACCTAGGTCTTTCATGGAGAATTTCTTGGACAACCATAATTTGACTATTGTCATCATGGGAATATCATTCCAATAAGGAGGATGTCATCCACGTACAATACGAGGAAAGACAACAATGCTTCCACTGACCTTTTTGAAAACACATGGTTCCTCTTCATTTTTGATGAAACCAAACATTTTGATCACATCATTGAAATGAGTGTTCCAGCTCCGAGATGCTTGCTTAAGTCCATATATGGACCTTTGCAGCTTGCAAATCTTGTGATCAGTATCACTGGATGTGAAACCTAGCGGCTATTGTTTTATATAGATATCTTCCTCAAGATATCCATTCAAGAATGCCATTTTCACATCCATTTGCCATATTTCATAATCGAAATAGGCTGCAACGGCAAGCAATGTGCGGATGGATTTTAGCATAGCCATTGAGAAAAAGGTATCCTGATAGTCAATGCCTTCATGTTGACTATAACCTTTTGCCACTAGTCTAGCCTTGAATGTCTCCACATTCCCATCTGCACCAATCTTTCTCTTGAAGATCCATTTACACCCAATAGGTACTATACCTTCTAGGTGGATCTACCAAGGTCCAGACTTGGTTTGAGTGCATCGAGTCAATTTCTGACTGCATTGCCTCTAGCCATTTCTCGGAGTCGATATCTGATATCACCTCATTGTAGGTTTTGGGATCATCACCATGAGCACCATTACTTACCTACGAGGAACATTTCCTCTACTTTCTCTGAAAATAATACCTAAGTATCTTTCAGGAGGACGAAAAACTCTTTCCGATCTATGAGGTGGAGGAGGTAGTGTTCTTATTGGCTCAACCTGATTTGGTTCCAATTGGTCCTTAGCTCGTTGTACTTGTGAGACTTTCTCATCAAGCTTAATCTGCTTTTCCAATGCCGCTATCTTGAATAAACTATTTTTCAAGAAAGATGGCATGTCGACTCACAATCACATTATGGTCTTCTGAGAATGTAGAAATAGTATCCTAATGACTCTTTAGGATATCCTATGAATCGAGCTCTAAAGGACCTAAACTCTAACTTGTCCGCTTGTTGTCTTTTGACATGAGCCGGACAACCCCAAATTCTGAGATGACTCAGACTTGGTTTCTTACCATGCCATATCTCATACGGTGTGGTAGGAACGGTTTTAGAGGAAACCCTATTCAGTAGATAAATTGAAGTTAACAATGAATGTCCCCAAAGAAAATCAGGAAGGTCTGTGAAGCTCATCATGGATCGGACCATATCCAATAGAGTCCGATTTCTCCGTTCTGAAACTCCCGTTGAGTTGAGGTGTTCCTGGTGGAGTCCATTGAGAGACTATGCCATTATTCTTGAGATAGTCTAGGAATTTTCGGCTAAGGTATTCACCTCCTCGATCTGATCGAAGAACCTTAATGGATTTTTCAGTTTGTTTTTCTACTTCATGTCTGAATTCTTTGAACTTTTCAAAAGCTTCAGACTTGTGTCTCATAAGATACACATACCCATACCTAGATAGATCATCGATAAAGATAATGAAGTAGACAAAATTGCCTCTAGCCGGCACATCAAATGGGCCGCACACATCAGTATGTACTAGGGCAAGGAGATCTGTGGCCCTCTCCCCATGTCCTAACAAAAGGGAGTTTGGTCATTTTGCCTTGAAGATAAGATTCACAAGTTGGATATGACTCGAAAGTCAATGGACTCAATAGCCCATTTTTCTCCAATTTGTTGATCCTATCTTCTGCTATATGACCTAATCTCAGGTGCCATAGATATCTATCATTTGGACTATCCCTAGGTCATTTGGCATTCACGTTTTGCTCGATAGTTAGAACAGGTACATCAATATGTAGCTGATAAAGACCATTAATAAGGAAAACCATTTGCAATTTTATTTCTTTCATAAAGAATGTTACAATGGTCCTTAAAGAAGGTAATCACATAGCCTTCTTGTGCTAAGCATGAAACAGAAATCAAATTCCTGCTAGCTGCAGGCACATAATAACAGTCTTTCAAAACTAAGTCTAAACCAGATGGTAATCGAAGAGGGTATGTTCCCACGGCTACTGCAGCAACTCTTGCTCCATTATCGATGCGTAGGATCATGTCTCCATCCCTCAGCCTCCTGCTATCCTCAAGACCCTGCATGGAAGTGCACAGATGAGCACTAGAACCAGAGTCAAGCACCCAACTGGATGCAGAAGAAACCATAAGGTTAGACTCAATAACGAGCATACCTCCAGAAGGACCTTCCTTCTTGTTCTTCAGGGTGGCCAGGTAAGTAGGGCAGTTCCGCTTCCAATGGCCGTCGCTGTTGCAATGGAAATACTTTTCTTTGACATCGGCCTTTTTCTTCGGCTCTGCCTTCTTCTTCTTTGCTCCTTCCACCTTCTGCTTTTTCGCAGACTTCTTTTTCTTTTCATAAGACTTTCTTTTGGAAGAAGTCCATTCCATAGCAAGAACTGAGCCTTTAGAACCTTTCATAGAAAGCTCAGCGGTGACCAGCATATTCATTAATTCGGCCAAGAAATTTTGAAGTTTATGCATGTGGTAATTCATGATGAATTGCCCATATGCATCAGTCAAGGATTGCAGAATAATATCATTCTGCAGATCCAAGTCTAACTTCACACCGAGCTTCTCAAGCTCTTCCATGTCCTTGATCATCATCAGACAGTGATCTTGGACTGACTGCCCATCATGCATCTTAGCCTTAAAAAGTCATTTCGTGACTTGATACTTGGCTGCGCGACTCTGTTCACCAAACATCTCCTGCAGGTGAGCCAACATTTGGCGAGCAGTCCCGATATCTTCATGTTGGCGCTGGAGCTCATCAGACATCGAGCCCAACATGTAATATCTGGCCTTATTATCTTCGTCTATCCATTTTTTTAGAGATGCTCTCTGTTCAGTGGATGGACGGGCTGGTAAGGTGGGAGGGTCCTGGTCCAATACATGGGTTAACTTCTTCGAAACCCAAAATGATTTTGTAGTTTCTGAGCCAATCTTTATAATTGGGTCCGGTCAGTCTATGTGTGTCCAGGATACGTGTACTAATGGGTTGGACGCAGATATTTTTCTGTAGAGAGTCAAAGATTCTAGTTAGATACTTATAATTATGACTTGACCAATTTATTTAAAATTTTATTTTTAAATAAATTAGCTTCACTATTTTCTTGGATCCCTACACTCCCTCTGTAGAGAGAGATGCAAAAATCTCCATGATTAATGATTTCTAGTGGGTGGTGCGGTCTCACCAACTGACTCATCACCTCACCTAACAGTTATTGGTGATGGGTTAGCCAATGAGTGAACAACTCTTGTTCAATGATTCTCTAATCATGGTGCACCCAAACTTGGTCTCTAATTCATGAATCTCACCGTATCCGAAATATTGATCCACTCCTTAGTTAAGTCAGACCCACCATTTGCATAGACTGGATTCCTAATTGAGTCTCTCACCGTATCCAGAATATTGAGCCCAACTCATCCTCCAGCCCATAGCATCCAATGCCTAATAGACATGGTTGCATCTTTTCGGTGCAACTGAGCCACTGTATCCAGCCGAGAACAATCAACCCCGAGAAGGGCCCGCACATCTACAATGGTGGAAGACCTCAGACTTAATCTTTTCTTAGGGAGAATTGATTCAGGTCTCATTAAACTAGACTTATCATAGTCATAACAATTATGACTAACCTAGTGGCATGGGTTAGCTCGGATTATTGACCACCTCAGATCAGAACTGAGTCAACAGATATGGCCAGGTAAGTGAGATCGGTGGAAGGAATATGCCATTAACTCGTACAAGAATGCATTCAGGTCGAGTAGCTTCCAATTAAAAATCAGTCGGTCGTATGTGCCAAACTTACCTTAGACACCAAATTATTGAGTCAGAACCAATTGGGTTAGCCTACAATCCAGACTCTAACCTCTGAGCCTAATTAGGTCTTGCTTGATCGTGACTCGATCTTGACCCAGACTTAATCCTATTAGGCTGGTCAATTTAAGCATTGTTGATCCCATCTAACCAACTCTTGATTCGGTTTGATCAACCGCTTAGACCTAATTGAGCTACCCAAGCCCGAACCCAGTATTATGAATATGTCTTAGATCTGAAAATTCTCAATTTTAGACCTAATTAATATTTCATAATCTTAATTTTTAATTAAGTAGGGTTCATAAATAAAATATGCACAATAAATCCTAGGGTTTCAGGATCTAGGGTTTTGCAGAAAGTAAGTTTTGGATTTCTGATTAAGGACGAACATGCAGCACCCCTACACATCATAAGAACACCCCATCGAATGGAAGGAGAGGGCCTTTAAATCCCTTCTTCATTCTTATGACCGGACGGCCAAGAGGAACGCCTTAATCAGGAACATGCAATACTACAAAACAGTTTTAGATCTATATCATATATCTCATATACAAATTAGATCTAATCATGGCATATTTTGCATACATCTCATGTATCGAATCATGCATATTTTTAGATCTAAATTATCTCATAATAATCTAAAAAATTAGATTTAAATTGATCTAATCAAAATAAATTCTAATCTAGATAATTATGTAGAACTATTCTACAACTAGTCTAGACATGCATCAATCATATCTCATATGATATTTAAAATTAAATAATTTTTATTTACTATTTTTTAGATGTTATTATAATAATTATAATATCAAAAAATAGTAAATAAATAGATCTAAAATATGATTTAATCAAATTAAATTAAAAATATGCAAGACTATTCTATAGAACTATTCTATTTTAGAACTAGTCATGCATATTTTCTAATCTTAGATCCAAATCATTTAATTTTAATTTTTTCTAATTTTAGATCTGATCACATCTCATGTGACATCTAAAATCACTTATTTTTTAATTAAAATAAATTTAAAATTAGATCTAAATACTTTTAGAACCTTGGCTCTGATACCAGTTGAAGGAAAAATCCTGATTTTTTGGATCAGGTTCGTTCAGATCTGATCAGATCAAGAGATATATTTCAAAATTTTTTTCTTTGATCTAGATCAGATCTAAGATATTTTAGATCTAATTTTTATTATTTTAATAATTAAAATAAAATTAAATAAATTAAATCAAATTTAATTTACCTTGAAGTGGGTAATCCTATTATCCGTTGATGATCCTGTGAGCAGCGGAAGGTTCTGGATCTAGCCACGCAAGTGCCTGGCCTCTACCGGTATCCACTCAGGCTAGGATCTAGAGATCCTCTTCTTCTCTATCATATCTCCAAAAATTAGATCTGGATCTGATCTGGAGGATCTTCAAAACTCCTTTTGAAGATCAGCAGTTGTCCTTTGCAGCAGCGCAGCCTTCTAGCTTTCAGTCGCCTTTCTTTCATCTGGATTGCACCAACCAAGGTCCCAAAACTCCTTTTGGACATGGAGAGGAGAGGGAGAAGGTGGGTTTGGCATGGAGGAAGAGGGGAGAGGCAGCCTTGGGGTGGGGATTTAATTCTTCCAATCTCTTAAATTCTGAGTTGGGTGCAGGGTCTTATTTATAGACTATCTGTGATCCAACTCCTCTTCTTCCCAACCAATCACAACTCCTTTGTGAAATCAGATCTAAATCTGATTGGTGGAATAGAGTCCCCTGGATTCCTCCTTAGAGGGTGCCCTAAGACCAGTCAAAGTTGGTTCTTAGGAGAACTCTAATTGGCAAATCCAAAAAGGAGATGGAGTCCCTATCCAACAGAGACTCCTAGGCGCCTCCAACTTGGGCACACGCCAAGGGTGGCATGCACCCTCCTCCTTGCCAGGTTCTGGTAGGAGGGACAGGCCCCCACCAGCTCTCCAATAGGTGCATGACATGTGGTCAGAAAGTCAAAGTGTCAATGGTCAACATTTGACCAGTCAAAGGTAGACTTTTGACCAAAGTCAAAGAACAAGAAATGGCAGGTGACCAAAAATGGCAGGTATTATTATCTTACAAAATAAGACAACCTTTTCTGACTTGGACAAGCTCCAGTCAGACCAAGTGAAGGCCTCTGATTGAGCACAAACTCCTTTGGCTCAGTCAGGACAACTTATTTATGATAGTAAAAGAAGAACGTTAGGTTCAATCGAGTGCTAGCACGATTTTCTTGAACCTAATTGAATCTCATTCAGATCAATTGAACTAGATCAGTTCAATTGATGATCACCAGATTCAAACCCTTGTTTGTGTGATCCAGTTAGGTTCAGTTCTGTATGGTAATAGGATATGTCATGATCTCTATCATCGACATCATCGAAACTCCTTTCGATGGATCAGAACTCTTCTGATTCGAACAGCTAGAATGATCGATCATCTAAATCATTCTAATTGCTCCCAAAATCCACCAGTGACACCTAGCAGTATATGGTGGCAACCCATCAGAGCTGAATGTGAACCTCTTGGTGCAGCTACCTGTGTGATTAAGTTCTTCTATCTTGAGCCCGATCAGATTAGGGTTAAGGTGAACTCGTCAAACCCTAATTCTGTCATATGATGTAATCATTCGATTCAAGTCATTTAAATCTTTATAGAAACTTTTTATTATTTCACTCTGCCATGGCCATGGCTTCCTAGAACTTGATTCTCATGATCATCATAGACTGCTCCTCTACACCGAGGTAGATAGATTCCATCTTGTGCTTATCAGTTCCTACAATGAACATGCTATAGCAACATACACCTCAAATTCGTATGGCTAGGAGGATCCGAGTTAATGAGTAGTCAAAACTATAACACCCTCAGTGAAACTATCGATGACTCAGGTCAAAGAATCAACACACGCACTGCAGCATCGAGTCAGTCATTGACGAGAAGGTGACTTCTTAATGACTACCGGGTGGTCAACGCTCAGTGCCCATCGTCTCTAAGTAAGTAACTATACTCTCCTCCGTGTCTCCAACCATAGACTCAGATCTCATCTACTAAAGAGAAGCGATTGTACACCAACCTTTCGGATCAATCACATCCTCTGAGATTACCTATGGTCGCAGATTTTTGAAGTTAATAATGATTATTCATGTCTTAAATTTCAACTCTTGAAAATATGAATTATATTATCATTAACTCAAAAGTGTATCACAGAACTAAATACACATATGATGATAGAAAATAATATTTATTGATTTAGTCAAAATTATATTTTGCTCCTAAAGTGTATTAAAGTAATCAGCCAATTTGACTTCTAGAGGCACATATATACTAAACAGTATAGGTCCAAAATAATCTAAGAGTCAAGAATTATACATTCATTACAACAAATTTCTAGTAGATACCAAAATTAAATCATCTATCATAACTTTTTTGACTCAAAGATCAATATTACTAACTCAAAATATTCGATCTCATGCTTTCGCTGCGCACTGATCTAACAATCAATTTTTTTTAGATTCATAAAATAATTTTTTGATCAAATCATTCCTTTTCCTATAAGTGGAAAAGATCTAAAATTTCAAATTTTAATTAAAGCCAAAGGTCAACTTCTAATTCTCATTCCTATTTTTTATCAATGCAAACTATCTAATTAACATTAAGTCAATATCATATTCAAACCACAATAGTTAACTAATCCTCTATGAATCAAATCTTATGTCACACATCAATTCATTTAGACAATTCAAAATCCAGCTAAGTAAATTAATAAAAAAAATATTCTAATGCTCCATCCAAGATAAAGATTTAAATTACAATAATCCATAACTTTCTTGTCCATATAGACCCATACATGACTATAATAAAGTTCAACTTCGAAGAATATTAATAGATATTAATAAAAGATTTTCTAGTCCAATCGAAAATAAATTTTATGATCGAATTTTTAACCTTTGCTACTAAATAGGTCATCTTTTATAACTAGAAGCAAATAATCAAATAGTATTACACCCACATGAATTTGTAATTTATAATTCACTTAAAAAACTAAAAATTAAATTAATATCATAATGCAATGATGAAAAATTTTAAATCAATCTATGCGACTTCTTTATATTCAATTCAATTAATCATAACATAACCATGATTATCAAATCATAATATTAAATCCTCTGGATAATTTAATTCTTAAGATCTTTTTCATGCTAATCATAAGACTTAGTCATAAAATCATGAAGACAACTTAACTATAATCATCATTGATTAACAACCCAATGTCTCTAGTGTCTATCCACTTACACTCATCCTATGTTCGATTCTAAGTGTCATAATTTATCTACTTAGGCTCTAATACCACTTTAATTATCATGTTCCCAACTCAAGACCGTGAGCCAGGGGTCATGGTAATCGCCGCACACTCATCGAAAATTCTTTCCATAAGCATGCAAGGCATCTTACCAAGCCATCATAAAGCAATAATGGAATAATTAATCAATCAATAAATTAAATCCAAAATTCAACTAATTAAAATCTAATTTCAATATCACATAATATTTAAAAAATCTTACATCAGCTTTAATAAAATTTTTAATCTAAAATACAAACATCGAGATTCTACTTCATCACTCTTCCATACATACTTCTGTACCATCTTATTTCTCAAGATCTATAAAAATAATAAAATAGAGATAATGAGCTAAACAGCTCAATAAATAATGATCACTTTAATTAGATTTTATTAGGTAAATAAAATAAATCATCACTTATAGAAAATAAACATATAAAGTTCATCGGTTTGAAATCAATTTCTATTATATAGTATTTTTAAATTACTATCATGCCAAATTCAATCTTTTGAGTTTCTTTCAAAAATTCAATTTTTTTCCAAATTATCAAATTTTTATCAGTTATTTTTGTCAGCCAAAGAACTATACTAATTAATCCCCTATATCAGGGTCATAATCGTGTATCATCTGCGGTGAGCTATGAATCATCAAGACAGCCAATATCCTTCGATCGCTGGTCTGTTGGTAGTGTCGTCACTGGTCTGCTGGCAATATAAACCCAATCAGAATAAATTTTTAATCAATATCTCCAAATTAGTCGAGATCCTCTAAATAGTCAGGCTGAGAAGTTCAATTCATTTTATTTATAAAATTTATTTTTAATTCATTTCCTTATTTAGTTCGATAAGAATCACATAATCAATGTGGTTTGAAAATCAATCAACGTATAATATATAAAGAATAATAACTTTCAAATCATGCTTCATCATAATATTTTAAAAATAAGATTTTTTTAATAATAAATATTATTCATCAAATTCAACATTCGTTCCATAAATCAAAGGTCAAAAAAATATATCATAAAATTACCCGAGATAAATCTAGAAAAGAATGAACATTACCTACCTCATCGTATGTTCATAAATCCATATCATTCTTGCATTTTTCTTCCCAAAAATCTTCTATTCATAGATCATGTCGCAGTACACCAATCAAGAACATCTTAAATCCCTTATAGAGGATTAATTTTGCATAATAGAAGATACAATAATTCAAGATAAGGTGACGATAGTCACATCTAAGATCCGGATCAGTCTGGTCATTCTAACTTCATCGATCAAGGTTAGACTAGAAGACAGATAGTTCAAAGTATCTGGATCAAATCAGATTCAAAGTGATAGGATCGAAAATTTTTCATTGAGTTCATAAATCAAGTAGAGAGACAAAGTCAGAGGAGAGAGAAATTATGAAGATAAATCATGATTAATTAGATGATATGGTCTGATAATTCAATCAATCAAATCAAGATAGTTAAAATCAAATCATAATAAATTTTTTTCATGAATAATTCAATAAAATTATGGGTGATAAAATCTAAAGCATTTGGTCTGGTTAAGGTAGATGCTGGTATACTATCCGACAATCATGGATCAGAATTTCCTTAGGAGAGAGAAATAATGTAGAGAGACATAATTTTTAGAAAGAGAAAATTTTAGAGAGAGAAAGTAGAGAGAGAAAATAAAGAGAAAAAGAAGAGAGATAAAGAGAGAAAATTTTCTTCTTTCTTTTCTTACCTTGCTTTCTCTTTTTTTTAAAATCCAAGAATCATGTTTGAGAGAGAAATAGGAGAGAGGAAAGTAGAGAGAAAAAATAATTTTTAGAGAGAGATAATTAATTCAAGTCTAAAGATGGGAGAAAGAGAAAGAGAGAGAAGATCTTTTTTCTTGTTTTACCTTTCTCTTTTCCTTTCTTCTTTTTTTTCCTTTTCCTCTTCTTCTTTTTTCTTTTTCCACGGCAAAAATAGAGAACATGGTCATCTGTTCTATTTCAGCAGAGCATTTGTTTGTTCCCTATTCTCGAGGCAAGGGAGGTCCCTTCAGGCCCGACGACACTTGAGATCGGGTGAGTAGGCTACCGGCGACACATGGACGACCCACTCCGAACGATCGACAACGGCCAAATGAACACCGAAAAAATGTCTAAATAACTCATAAAAAAATAGGGGAATCAAAAATTAGATTTTTCAAGAAATGATCAAATGAGAGATCTGCCAAAATTCATGATTTTATGATAGAAAGATGGGAAATATGATCAAATAGAGATTTAGAGGGATTCTTACCTTCGTCCGATGGTTGATGGCCCTGCGGTTTCGGTGAAAGTCGATTAAATCCCGAAAAAGAGAAGAAGAACGAAGGTTTTCTTTCCCAGTGATGACTGGTGAGGATTACGCTTCGAAGGGAGGCTTGGCTCCTCTCAATTTAAAGATAACCAGGGGAGGAGTTTGAGTCCTCCCTAGCTTCCATCTTCGTGGGCGAAGACTCATGAAAGAGAACTCCCACTGGGAGTCCAATTCCTACCCAAGCACGTGTTAGGACCTTTTTTTTTTTTTTTGGCTATTTTCTTTGCTTTGAAATCTATGCTTATATTGGTCTGGATTAAATGGGCTGAGCCCAATTGGATAGGTAATAATATATAGTCCTAGAACTTCATCATAATATGTGAGTTAAAAAAAAAAATAATACTACTTATGATGAAAAAATTAGATACCTTTTTTTAATTTATAAATAATATTATATATATGTCATAAAAAATTCAACATCAACTAAAAATTGATTTTAGAACATAAATTTCTAACAACAATGATCCCTGTAAGAGAATGTGGCTATTCACTATCTCCCGGACGCAATTGCCACTCCACCTAAAGGAACTTCCCGCCAGCAATGTGGGCCCACAAACATGGCCCTAGCAACATCCATCACTATTCAAAGGTTGGAAAAAAAAAAGAGAAGATCGCGTAACGCAAGGATAGAAAAATAGGATTCCTCTTAAAGAGGTGGCAAACCAATGAAACCGGCCCTCCATAGCACAAACCAATCTATTATAAACATATCATTTATAAATTTAAGCATAGTTGGCTTTAAATATAGCCCTAGCTGCTTAGTAGATTGACTCATATTTTAAGATTGGCCTAGTCCGTTAGACTTAAAATCCAAAAAATTTTGGGACTTAATTAGTGAGACCATATTTTAGCTCGGCCTAATCCGTTAGACTAAAAATCCAGAAAGTTTCGGCTTCGTGAGCCAATTAGGTTTATGTCCTATGAATAAATTCTATGGCTCAAATCTCTTAAAAAAATAATTTAATAATATTTTAAATAAATTTTTATTCAAAAGTTATAAATTAAAATATTTATAATAACTTTTTTTTTTTTTAGAAGGAATAAACAATTGTTTCAAATATTTTTATAAATTATTTTAAAATCATCAAGATTACTGCTAACAAACCGGAGCATGGATGAAGCAATGGCAGTTCCGATTTCAGACGGTTTGGTTGAGAGAGAAAAAATAGAAACCCAATGTTTAGTGGTGGGCGGCCGCGGGAAAACCCTACTTTGCATCGATATAAATCTGCACTCCCTATTCGCCCCTTCGTCTCTTCCCTTCGCCTTACCCTCCTGTCCCTCTCCTTTGACTGTCGTTAGAGAGAGGCAAAACCCTGATCCTGATCTCCGGCGGGTGCGATCGGGAGGCTTTGAAGAGGAGGAATAAGAGAATGCCAAGAGATTGGCGCCTCAAAGCTTATCGCTCGCACAGCTCGTACTCTTAAAAACCTAGCATCGAGGAGATCTACTCACGTATACACGTCGAGTGAGTAATCTCCGCCTATTCGTTAAATCCTCCTTTCTCTTCTGTTCTTCGTTGCTTCATACCAGGAATAGCGGCTCTGAAGGTTTGAATAAACGATAGGATTTGGTATTTTTGGCTGAAAAATAATGAGGATTTAATGATTTTTTTTATTGATTTTAACTGCGAAGAGAGTGTTTTGTTTCTGGTTTACCTCTTAAGTTGCTAAAGTTTTGATTTTAGTTTTTAGTTTCTTGGTTTTTTTGTTTTCCTTAATTTAATTTGAAACAGATGATTTCTGATTTTTAGGGTTTGATATATTGCTACTGTTTTGTTGGATTTCTACAGCATTAAACGTGCATGAAAAAGATGCTTGATGTGATCGACTCTCAGGTTTACGGCTTATATTTGTTGTTGTTCTAGAGTTTTGGAGGCGATTTAGCTTATACATTCTGTTGTACTGTTTCCATGTGGTGTGTGGGTGTAATTATGATAGGGAAATTGCTTATATTGATGAAATGAGAAAGTAGGCTAATGAGTGAAGAACTCCTTTGGAATGACTTGTTTCCAAGGATAAAGGACCGCAGATAAAATGTGAAACAAACATTGTAAGTGTTTCTTTTTAAGAAAAGACGGTATTATGTCGAAAAAAGAGTCTGCAAAGAGTTTTGAGAATGAAATGACAAGTCATTGGTCCAAACAAGTGTTTCTTAGATGGTCTGGACATGCAAGCTTACAAGCAAGAAGGTTGTAATGGAATGCAGATGGTCTTATATAATGATGGCGAAGAGCCAACCGTAGATTACCGCAATCAAGATGAAAATTTTAATGTGTGGAAATTGCAACAGAACTTAAGGCAATACCTTAGAGCTGTATAATGAACCTGAATTGGCTAGGTGTAGCAATCCTCCAGTAGTTGTAGTTACAAGGGAACATGTGGATGGATTTTCAACAGCGGCTAAGGTCTAGAGGTGGGGATGAAAGTGCTAAAAATATAAAGTTTGACGCTTATTAGTTTAGTCTGTTGGTTTTCATTCTCATCTGCATCGAAGAATTGTGATACAAAAGCTTGGTTTCTGAGTTCAGATCTTCATTTAGGCTTTCTGTTTGGTGTTCTAGTCTATTAGAGGCTGGTTTGTTTTATATTATTTGCTATATCAATTGCCTTAATGGCCTGTCAATCCTGCCTATTGTGCAATTGAACTCTTTTCTTTCTTTCATATTAAGCTAGTGGCGTGTATATGTATCCTATCATTAATTTAAGATATGGTGAAGCTGCTGCCATACCTCCTCCCACATGTGAGCTTCCCAGCTAAGCAAATCCAAATCATTTCTGGTTTCTTGGCAAAAAGTTTATTTTATTCCAAAAATACCAACTTTATGAAGTCTTTCCCACTCATCCTCTCTTTGTTCTCTCATTGGACTTAAAGACATCAATGTAGTTTCTTTCTCCTCCATTGCTACAATGTGAAGCTTCCCATGTGAGAAAAACCAATTGTTCCAGTTTCTAGTGGAAAGAAGTTTATATTATGCCTAAAAATACTGTTTATGAAGTTATCCACCATCACCATTTCTTCCTTTTCCCCTCGTTGACTCAAGACATCTAGTGTAGTGCTTCTCACTCATTGCCAACAATCTGTTGGTCCACTAACTACTCTTTTAAGTCCTTGAGAGAAAATCGCAAATGCAGAAAAACAAATGCAGGGGAAATTAGATCAGATGAAAAGGAATAAATAAAGCACATAGAAAAAGAAAAGATCCCAAAAGAAAGTATTCCCAGGAAAATAGTAGTGTGAGGATTTCTTGCAACCTAAAAACAATGTAATCCCAAATCAAAAGCAAAGGAAAGGGTTTGATTTTTCAGTTAGATCCGCTCATAAATAGACATATCTTAAAGGCCGTCTTATCTTCCATCAATAGGTGAAAACAGAAAAAAAAATTTCTAGTTATTGTAAAGTTCCTTAATAACTTTTTGCAATGCATGTGTTCCTCAAGATCTTCGAGTTTGTGATACTGTTTTGGATCAGTTTAGATAAAAGCGACATCTTAGATGAATATACGTATTCAAGATGAAGTGAAAGGAAATCCTATAGGCAATGTGGGAGATTGAGGAATGTGCCCCATTAAGGTAGGAATAGAGAGTGAAGAAGGAAAGGATGGAAAGCATACGAGAGCTTTATGAAGGGAAAAATAAAAAAAGAAATGCTAGTTGTTTGAGAGAGAAGAGGGCAGATAAAGAGAGAAAAGGCCCAAGGAGGTGAGGGTATAATTGGAAAGGAGAGATTGTCTTCTTTTAAGGAATCCGGGGAGCTTGGTCCCTCTCATAAATCATACCTCAGTATTCAACATGTTATTTCAACCAATGTAGACACATGGAAAATTCATGTGGAAAAGCTAGGGGTTGCCAAGCCTTCTCTTTAAAATATAAATTAAAATTGAACCCTAATTGGTTGTAGCTGGGTACGACCCATAATAAATATAATTTAGTTTGTTTCGGTTTATGTTTTTTTAATCCTTTATTTAATTAATAAGTTGAGTCCAATGATGAGGACTTTGTGGCTATCTTGAAATTTGACATAAAACATTGTTGACCCTACTAAAAGTTAATTTGCTTGTAATACTTCCTCTACAAAGAGATGGAGAAGACTACCGATGAATTGTTGTTTAAGTGAGATTAGAGAGTAGCTTTATATTTGAAGGATTCTCAGTAATGACTTATGTTGAAG